>VZTH01018309.1:49476-80466 GCA_013397815.1 Aleadryas rufinucha
CGGAGAGGTTGTGAAGTCTCCCTCAGTGGAGAGGCTCAAGAACCCTCTGAACACAATCCTGTGCCATATTTAATAGCAATAGTGCCGTTACATATATATATATATATATATATATAAATTTTACTTGAGAATCACTGAACAGTCTGAGTTGAAAAGGACCCAGAAGCATCATCAAATGCTCTGGGATGACCCTGTTCAAACAAGGAGGCTGGACAAGACGACCCACTGTGATCCTTTTTCAACATGACCCATTTTGTGATTCTATGATTCCCTTTCCCAAATATTTAACACAAGCATTTAATTACAAAGAAGAAGCAATACTAAACTTCACATTCTTATTCTGCTTTTTGCTAACTACAGTCCCTTTTACCTACCTAAAGTCTGGTATCTTCAAAGTAACACTTTTTCAAGACAGTAATTTTTTCTTATTCCATGTGGACCAATTGAGTCT
The DNA here is from genome assembly GCA_013397815.1 of Aleadryas rufinucha. NCBI lineage: Eukaryota > Metazoa > Chordata > Aves > Passeriformes > Aleadryas > Aleadryas rufinucha. Next base: position 49,928 of record VZTH01018309.1, read on the forward strand.
GATGCATTTTCAAGCATCAGGGGATGTTTAGCCTGGAGAAAAGGAAGCTCAGAGGGGACCTTATTGCACTCTACATGTTAAAGGAGGTTGTAGCAAGGTGGGGGTTGGCCTCTTCTCCCACATAACAAGCTACAGGAAAAGAGAAAACAGCTTCAAGTTGCACCAGGGGAGGTTTATATTGGATATTAAGAAAAATTTCTTTAATGAAGGGGTAGCCCAGCACTAGAACAGGCTGTCCAGGGAAGTGGTTGAGTCACTATCCCTGGAGGTATTTACAACACGTGTGGATATTGCACTTGGGGACATGGTTTAGTGGTGGATGTGGCAGTGCTGGGTTTGTGGTTGGACTCAATCTTAGAGGTCTTTTCCAAACTAAACAATTCTATTATTCTATTCTGTTTACTCCTTCTCCCAGTCTGCAAGCCCTTGCTCCTCCTTTGCCATCATGCTGAGAGCCTGCAGCCAAAGCACACCGCTACAAACAGAACATCTCCTGGCTGTCACACCCTTCAGAAGCTGAGGATGGAATGAGAAGCCCTAGCAAGACAGCACTAGACACAGGTAGCTGGCCAAAGCACAGGGGAGCCATGGCTCACTGCACTTAGGGCACAGAGACAAGGCTATAGAACACACAGTTGGGGAAAATATCAATAATCCTATTGATATCCTATCAATAATCCTAATAATCCTCTTGAACTTTTATGTAGGAGAGGTTCCACAAGTATGAAAGAGCTGAGGAAATTAAATGAGTTTGGACATGCCACAATTCACAACAGCACTTGGGAGATGATCCCCATGTCTGTTCATACCTTGTTGGGTTTTTTCCCATTCTCATGTCATATACTGGTTTCCAGATAGCTTCAAGGTTTTGCCTGTGTTAATAATTGCTGCCCTTTTGTTAGTTTCACCTATACTTGAGAAAAAAAACTATAAATAAAGATAGGAATGAATATTGTCTTTAGCTTTGTATCATGTTACTCCTGGGCTCTTTGGTTCCTATTGTTACTCCATCATCTTTCGTTCTCTCTGAAAGAATAACTTAATAATTTCTTCTTCATAATTGCAATTCTTAGTTCTTCAGCCTCAACTCCCCAGCTGCCTCTTGTCTGAGCTGCAAGAGCTCCTAGTGCTTACAGCTGTGGTAAGAATCACCCTACCATCCATTATTTAAACAAGGACAGGGTAGTTGGAATATTACATGCTTCTCAAGAGTTTCTGTCACACATTTGGCTAAGGCATTCCTTTTTTAGTAGATGATCCTTCATCAGGTGGCTGTTAACAGACCCCTTGTCTCTACCCTTCTGTGAGGAAAATCCCATTATCTTCTCTGAGGGAGGGCAGGTATAAACAACACAGGCAACTCTGCCTAACACAAGTGTTCCACTTGGAGAAAAACATTTCTCCAGTGCAGTGCTCCAGCACATCCCTGTTCTCAGACTTTAGATGCTGATACCAGCAACCTAAGAGGCACAATTCTTTTATACAATGCTGATACCACTGATAGTCCCTTTTTTTATATATATATATAATGTAAAATGCCCTGTGATGGATGCACCTCCTTCTGACTGAGTGATAGTACTTTGGTCCAGGCACCAGCAAAAAGGAGTCTTTACTGAAATCATCCCTGCAAGTGCCAGCCCCGAGAATCATCCTAAGCCGTATCTTATCCAGGAACAAAGGAGTTTAGGCCTCTCTTATCAGGAGATAAGAGCCTGAGCTGGGACTAGACAGAACTGAAACTTCTACAGCTGCACATACACCAAAAGGAGCTCTGACTATGAGTCAGTCATTTTACCCTCTAAATAAACATCTGTAGCCCCCATGAGCCCATTGAGCTCTCCTGTAGAGCAGCAGGCTGCTCAGCAATAAACTCCCCCTCGAGCAGGGATGGCTTTTAAGATTAATGCTCAAAGCTGGAAGATCCCCTTACCAAACATCTGATATCTATAATGAGGGAAGTGACATTTTACATTAAGCCTAAAAGTATATTGTATAGTAGCAGCAGCTTTTATAAATCTAGCTATAGCTTAATTATTAATAGTATAGTAAGTAGCAGAGTGCTCAACCAGAGTGTAAATGATTGTTTTAACGGTAATTTAAAGCATTGTTAAATCACTGTTTAATTACCCTTCAATTATTGCTTAATAACAATTCTATCATCATTCACTTTTCATTTAGGTGTCAATTATCTTTGATCATAGTTTAATCATTAATAAAACCTTTTCAGTTACACCCACATTGATGTACTCTTAATAACTCACCTCTGACACTCTCCTACATGCAAAAGACTCAGACCTTAATCTAGAATTAAGGCGTACACAGGTCACTGGCTATCTCCTGTCTCTAAGGCAGGCAGGAGCAGCTTTACAAATCCAGGGAACAACTGTGCAAAGTGATTGCACAATCAGGTCCACGAGCTTTCAGTAGAAATGCCTCCAACAGGACACAGACTCCCATTACTGCTGTTCTTTGTGGTTTTGTCCCTCTTGTGGGAAGGGAAGCTTTCACCAAAGAGTCAGTTTATACTGCAGACTGGAATTTCATCATAAACATGCACCTAAATAACTCCATGCCATTTCTGCTAAATTTAGCAATATTTTTAATACAACACTATGCCCTGTATATATTGCAAAACAGAGTATTAACAGGTAATGCAACAACTGCAATATCCTTAAAGCAACTTACCTTATTGTTGGAGCATACAGACATAGTGAAGCTGTCCAAGAAATACAAGGGCGCACTGCAGAATAAGTTAAACAAGATTTGCCTTGTATTCTACTGAGGAGAAAATAAAAAGGAAATTACCTAAAAACCTACTTAAACCTACCTATATGAAAGGTTTCATGAAGACATGGCCTTAAGGTCTTCACAGAAATGCCACAAGTTCACCAGGTTTCCAGGCAAACACGTAACATGCACAAGTGGAGTTTAAGGAAGGACAGAAGGCTCAAGTTATCTACTTTTCCTCAAATCTGTCAATTCTACTGGAAAGCTTGGAGGAAGTGAACTAAGTTAAGCAGCTACAAGTAAAAACATATTTTCTGTACATGAACTGCATCTTTGGAATTTCTTGCTTGCATAATTCTGTAGATTCCTGCACAAGGAGGTGATCAATTTTGAGAAAATTTATTCTTCACAGGTTTTCTTTGGCTGACCCAAACTTTGTTTCTGATTAATGACAAAGAATGAGGATACTGTTGGTGAGTCGAGGTCAAATTTACTGCCTCTGCACTGTGTCCTACTTTTACAAATAAAGAATGAACTCTGAACTTAAATTATTTCTACCCTACTACTCTCCTTATTCTAACATTAATTAAAAAAAAAAAATCAGAAATGCCTATCTCCTTTATTTTTGCTTAAAAATTCAATTCATTAGAGAGTGCAAACATGTTGAGACAAAATTTAATTACTGCTTTCAAAACAACTTTCTGAATCTGTTGCAAAACTTTATCTTTCAGAGAAGGTGGATAAACTGGATTATACTCCCACCACATTATAGATAAAAGCAACTAGAAATTAACAAATAAGATTGCATGTGCTGGTAATCTGAATTCATCAAATAGAGCAATTTGATCACACCAGCTTGTCAAGATCAGGCTTAAGTATTAAGGCCAAGGTAAAACCAGCCTCTTCCAGAAGCAAGCATTGTAATCACACACACATTAAAAAGCACACGTGTGTCAACTTTGCCTGAACAGATTTTTGACTGAGCCTCTGGAATGCTGCAGAATGTTCCCTATGCACTTCCTCTAGGTCCAGGGACATCAGAAAAGTTGATATTCTTTTTATTTTAAATTACTTGCATTTGCCATTATTACATTTAATCTCCTATCACGGAACTTGCTCAACAGCCTAACTAGACCAGATGTCCCTCAGCCCCCTTTAGTTTTACATAGACTAAGTAATTGTCAAATCCAAATTCTGTTGCCTTGATGTTGTTGCTTTTCCCTTCAGGCACTTGATAAATGTCTAACAACTGTTCTGTTCTAAATGCACATTTTTCTGGGTTGTTGTTGTTTTGGTTTTTTGGTTTTTTTTCTGGTTTTTGTTTGTTGGTTGGTTTGGTTTTTATTGTTGTTGTTGTTGGTTTGGGGTTTTTCTTGTTGTTGTCTGTTGTTTTTGGTTTTTTGGGGTTTTTTTTGGTAAAGGCTAATAATTAATTCCAGTTCAGAATCTTGCTTTTTCTGGTCTAAAAAGTTTTCACACAAGAGAGAAAAAATGTGCCAGATTACAAAATGGCTTCTGAAAAATTGATTCTTTTTCAAGAACTTTTCCCCATCGTAGGATAACACACAAGGAAGTGTGAGGGCAAATCATCTTGTAGAAGAGTTGTGTTACTTTTTCCTTATAAACTCTTAGCAATAAGCCATGTTTTATACCAATTTTTAAAAAATCTGAAATAAGAAAACACAGGTGGTTTTCTTTTCCAAATAAGAACTAGATGCTAGTGGCTGAACATCAGAATGAATTTTCTCTAATGAGAGGCAGTGCACTTGGCAGCAGCTCAGACACTTCATTCTCAATATAGTACTTTGATATTTTTCCATCTAATTCTGATGATTTCCCAACAACTTGTACCTTCAGCCTCTTTTAAAAGCTCATTTTATTGAGCACTGCACTGGTTGTTACATGATTTCAGCTATGATATTTTTCCTTCTGAAATGCAAAATGCAAATTCAACTCATTTCTAGTAACTCCTACCCAGCAGTGAGAATGTTAGAAAATGAAATGTTTCAATAATGGAATTCAATTTACTACTACCTGCTTTAGACCTCACCTCCTCGTTACTTTACACTTGAGTAATAAGTACCTTGTTTTTCTGAATACCTCTGTTCTATACAAATTATCTTACCATCTGCACTGCTGCAGCTGCTGTACTTCAGGAAGAAATTCTAAGACAAACTGCTAACCTAAACCCTGTAATCCTTCACGTTAATTTCTTTACCTCTAGTAGCAACTCACACTCCTTGTAGCCCCTGAAATAAATGTTTACACGTTAAAAAAATCCAGTGCAACAATGAAGGTGCCAAAGTTGTAACCCACTTAACAAAAAGAGATGTAACACATTCTGCAAATACATTTATTGGTAAGATCTCAAGTTTGTCTGAGATCATCCATCTAGTATACATCTTTTAAAAGTGTGTTTGTACAGCAGACATATACAGTAGTAACACTTTGTTAGCAAGATTACAAATTAACATCTGGATTTGCTTAGTCATGAAGATTCAGATTTACAGGAGAGTCCTCAGTATTTACATTCCGTGGGACCTCAGGACCTCCAGTCAGTAGGGACAAGGAAAGGTTTGTCTTACATGAAGTTCCTGTTTATGAGGATCACATCAAGTGAGTATCACTTACCCAAGCTCTGATTCACAACGTGATCAATGACTTGTAGCCCGGTCACTTGAATTTTTTTTCTTGCTCCATAGCTCAGATCCACCAGCAACCACCTGACTTGCTTCATTTGTCACATTAAAACTGTTCCTGCTTCCTCTGTATGTGCATTTTCTTACATCACACTACTGACCTCCTAGGATTTGTCTGGTGGTATTGAACATGGAGGTGTCTGCATTCGATTGGACACCACCATTTTTTACTCCACTTCAGCTCCTTGGTAATCCAGAATTACTTTCCTACAATGCTGCCTTCCCTCCATCATGTGTGAAGCAAGGTTGAGGCCCACCTGCAGAGCTCTGAATACAGTTCAGGAGACACGTTTCTCTAGGTCTCAGAAGAAAATACTGCCACTGTTCTCCTAGTGAAGTACCCTCCAGCTCCAGGTTACCAATCCACATCAGTAACTGCCAGTGTCAGAGTGCCCTGCAGCAAACGAAAGGAAAGAACCCTCCAGCCTCTACCATCAGTTCAACAACCCGCTTGCTCTACATGAAAGCACCGCAGCATCCCTCAGCCTAGGCGCCCTGTGGGATTTAAAAGGGGCTCCAAACACTTCCAGTCAGCAGCACACCACGATCCATAGGAAGGTACATGCCAAAGCTAACCTGGCTCCAGCTCCCCCTGGCTAGGTCCAGAATCCCCCATCCATACAGGTGAAGGATCCTGCTTGGACAGCAGGTGCCATGAGCTCCCAAAACAATCTTATTTGTTCTTCCATCCCACAGAAGAGGGATGTATAGGCATATGCAAGAGTGTGGCTTGTATGAGCTTTATGCAAAAGCCCTGAAAGTAACGCACAAGAAAAACGAGGTGGCATTTAAAGACAAATATTTTAAACTACATATAGTACTTGCAAAAAGCTGTTTCTGTAACATGGTTTTACCTTCACATGGCTTTTTAATACTCATTGACCCACTCTCCTCTGGCCTGTCACTGCTCTACTTAGGCTTGTCCCAGCTGCCTTCATCCAGCTTTGAGAGTCTGGCTCCTACTCATCCAATCACTGCCTTCCCACAAAGACAAACCAAGCCACTTCAACAAATACCATTTATTCATAGCCCAACAATGAAGGGAGAGAAAACTTCCAAAAAATTCTGGTAAAGGCACCAAGCTTTGCATTCTCCACATTACTATGCAAAAGGACTCCCAATGAACTAGAACAGCCTGGAAGTGGCAACTAAGCTGACCACTGCACTTAGAACCACCCCTACTCTGTGCTGCAACACAACAAAGAACCTGAAGGAGCTGCCAGTAAATATGTGACTGAAAATAACAACTGCCTCATTTAGCTACTTACATCCCACATTTGGAGCTTCCCATCTTTGTTCATCTCTTGTGCAGTTGGCTTTCTGCACTTGGACTTCTGTTCAAACCAGTTTAGCCGCTTAGATGGCCACACACCAACTCGGGGAACTGAGATGAGGTCCAGACAGCTTCTCAATTTACTTGCTGAGTAACACTAAAACCAAAAAAGCTCACACACCAAGGGACTCATAGGATCTGTATTCCTGAAGAACAAGAATTCTAAATAATACAGCTAAACTGCTAATACCAACATCAAAATGAGGGAGAATGTTTTTATTGAATCAGTCAAGTCTCAGTAAGGGCAAGTGATGTGTAAGCAAGCAGGCAGGACACAGATATGACCATTTCTGTTAGGTAGGAGTAACTTCCTACTTTTGACTACTCATGGGTAGACAGACAAACAGCCAAGATGGAATAACAGGAAACTGTAGGGAATAAATCTATATTCAAGATACTCTAATTTGTGCACAACACATATGCACCAGCCTGAATGCAGAAGTCAAGATTCAGCCTATTTTGGGGGGCGACCTACTTCAAATGTCTCTTCTCAGGAATGGGAGATTAAGACTATGACCAAAAGCCATGCACAAAGCAACATAGAATTGTAATTTGAGTTCATTTGGTCATGAAGACAAGCCCTTAGGCATTTAGTTCCAATTTAAAACACAAGTTATATACACAGTTTAATTAAAGCACTTCCACATTTAAGCAAAATAGTTTTTATCAGAAAGTTATACAAACCCAAAAAGCTTAGGGCATCAAAACCATACTTTATTTTTAAAGGCTAAGAGAAGTATTCAGAACTGTATTTCTTAAGCAAAAAGATTCACATTTCACTGTGCAGGGTCATTAGTAGGAGAAAAAGAATTTGGGGATTTACTTTTTTGCAACTGCTGTTGAGTTCCTACATCAAACCAGATTTGTTTTAAAATGGTAACATCAGTTATGGCTTAAGATACAGAATTACAAAAGAGTAACACAAACCTTGAAACTCAAGTGGTGAACAGGTAACTACGGTCATTTTTTCGACATAAAGATGTTTTAGCCAAGACAAACAGAAGCAACTGTCTTTATTGGTAGCCGCATCCACAGAACACCATCAGCACAGACACTGCTTCAAGGATACCCATGCTGATAAATGCATGTGTTAGAAGAATGTTCTGTCTGTTCCAATTACTTCACCTTTTCCTCCATATCACAAGCCTCAAAACCATGGAGGTATGAAACCACAACAAAAGATCTTTAATTTTTTTTTTAAACAAGAGGCTACAAGAAAAGACGGAAGACTACAGAATGTGGTGAAGAAAGAGTCATCACCTCTACAGAGACAGCAGGACTTTGACCAAGAAATTTTAATCAGCGAGCATGTAAGGACTCAAACCGATTCAGAACCCAGAGGTGCAATTTTGTTGGGCATTCTCCCCTTCACCCATCTGTAATTTTGCATGTACATGTTCTGGATGGCTTGCATTCAGTGGGACAGAGGTAGTGATGGGAACAAGATTCCTTCCCTAAAGTTTCCAAATAGATGCAACCTGGTAAGCATGGCCCCAAGGAAGGGTGAGTGCAACCAGCAGAGGGCCTGCCAACTGGGAAAGGACAAGGGCACAAGCACAGACAGTAAGCTGCTCTCCCATACCCAGACTGATAAATAAAATGTTACGTAAAGGTGCTGGACAAGAACTGAACAAGTAACAAAACAGCTGTGGCCTCAGCAATATGTACTTCATGCCAGGTTGTGCAAAGGATAGAACTGTACCTTTGCTGTACAGTTGTGGTGATCAAAATGATACAGTATTTGCAGTACTGCCAGAAGTTCCAGTGTGTAACTCGCTAGCCTGATTATTCTGATAATAGGTGTATAAAGTCAGTCACCCATTAAAAAAAAAATAAATCTGTATTTGCAGACAATTCCTTTATCCAGTTAGTTCTTCAGACTTGTCCCACCTTTGCTATTTTTCTGTCCTAAGGGGATTATGACAGACTTGAACTGTTAAAGTTCTTTCTCCTTTGCTCAGTGAGCAAAATAGCATGTTTTGAAAAACATAATATTTGAAAAATAGTGCATTTTCATCTTGCACTCCCAGAATACTACAATTTGCTGTAAGAGCATTCATTTAGAGAAAACTGTCTGTAATACTTATAATAAAAGTTATAATAAAAGGTTGCAACTCTTGGACAAGAAGGGATGGTTAAAGGATGGTTGAAACTAGGTCATCTGAATATAATTTGAGTTCTATAAACCAATAATTGAATAAAGTAAATACTTGGGGCTAGAGAGCAGTTCTCCTTAGAACACCCCATTTCTCTTCTTAAGAAGATCAGAGGTAAAATGGTTTGTTTTATTGCAACACTGGTTAGCCAAATCCAATCCTTCCCATTCAGATATGATTTTTAAGAACTAGGGATTTTACGGTTTACTGCCAAATTTGGCAGACAATTTACTGATGAGATTCATGACCTTGGGATTGCTCTGGTACTTGGACATATTTGCTGGGTTCTGGGCAACATCTTGGAATGCAACCATAACTTCTGGATCCTGCAGGACAAAAAGCAAAAAAAAAAATTAGGGCATTTGTAAAACAATTCTACAATAGTGATTATGTGGTTCCACATGAATCTAATTTGCTCAGTTTTTACATAACAAGACTACATTAGACTTCTGGCAAGAAGTTTCTAAAGACAATCCAATAATACAGGGCATGTTGTTAAGGCTGTGACAGTAAACACCAGAGTCATTACTGAACTTGTTACAGCAATAGTTCAGTGTGTGAGAAGGGAGGATAGGATAAAAGTTCTGTTTTCCCAGAACAGGAGCTATCAAACACAGCCACACCTACTGTATTATTTCTGTTCAGGCATCTTCCAAATGTGTTTTGCAGGAGGCAGGAGTTTGATGTGTGTGGCATGCATGATAAGATAACTACTCTGAGCAACAACTAATTCTCATCCTTTTCTCATTTTTTTCATTCTAGCAGCAGAAGCCTGAAACCTTTTGGGTTGTGAGCAGACAACGTGGTAATGTTTAGCTTTTAAAAATGCATCTAATTCTCAGTCATTCCTCACCTTCGCTGAGAAATCACACTTGGAAGAGAACCTTGATATCTTTCATCACACTACCATGTTGCAGTTGATAAATACATCCACATATTCAATGAAGTCAGTGCTCAAAAAAATAACAACTCCATCTTCTCTATTTAGTATGAGAAGCATCAATACCTTTTCCCCATACTTGTAGTATACCTTTGGCCTCCACTGAACTTGAACTGGTTTTACTCGTTTTACATGTGTATGTTGGAAGCGTAATGAATCTGTATGTATCGATTTTACATCTCAGCCTGGAGAAATGTTTCCATTGTAAGCAATATCTACAAAAATTCCAATTTTCTTTAATTCAAGAGAAGTGCAAGCAGTTTATTATGTTCAATACAAATGACAGATGTTTGCTGTAATTTCATCTGCTGTTCTTTCCAGGACATTTAAGTATTTTCACCAAAAGATACCCTGCTCCCTAGACTTCCAACCCATTGCTACAGCGGGCGGGTTCTTTGGAGACCATCAAAACCCAAGCAGCGTGCTCAGAGCTGTCTGTGCTACAGTAACACCATCCTGTATCTATTCTAGTATCAGACTCAGACCAAAGCTGTTTAACAACTCTGATCCAAAATTGCACTTGGTAGGTGTGGACTCCACTGAAAGCACCCACACACCTCAGTCCTATTTTATACGTGTTGGGAACCAAGAGTCCAGTCTTACAGGAGGATTTACAAATGTGTTGTCTCCCTCACAAAAGATAATCTGCAAAGTATATGGAAAACAGAGTGCTGGAGTTCAGAAAAGAGAGACTAGATACATTCTCTCCACTTTACAGGATTCCCAGGCAAAGAAAAAAAGAAGACTTTCACAACTTCAGACTTCTTGAATTTATTTCAAAATACGGCATATGATCATAAAGATTATGTCATGTTGTTAAGTCTGTGGTTTCACTTATTTATGAATCTGGAACAAAAAGCTGAGTAAGCTTAGTCACTAGTTTGTGTCAAAGCACACCGAAATTAATGTTAAATATCCAGTTTTATGCTATGTGTTTCACTTTCCTATCAATTCACAGCAAGTAAATGATTCTGTACCTCTGTGACTCCCTGGAAGTTCTCAACCTTACAGAGTGTTTGTAACATCTAAGGTTTCACACTGATGAGCAGTATTATCAAAATAAAGTGTAAGACTGAGGACATCAACATTTCTGTAGGGAAATGTTTAGCACATAAGGTGGAATGGTAGCCATTCCATTAATGGTACAAGGGAGACATTCAGTTTTCTAATGCTCTAGTCTTTAGTTGCAGAAGGAAAAGTAATACTTCCAAGAATAAAGTTATCACTACTTTTTTTTTTCCAACTTAACACGTTTTGTTGGAAGTCTGTGTCTAACATATGGCTACATGTCAAATAAAGAATCCATAGGGTTCATCTTACACATCACTCCTTATAAAAAAACCTACTTGACTCCAAAATGCAAATGCCATGTGTCTAGAGAAATCAGTTGTATATGCAAGGTATGAAGTACTAGACAACTCTCCAGATAGGCAAAATAGTAAAATAAAACACACTAAAATTTCAGTCAATTCTTCTGGAGACTAGAAAGCCTAGGGGCAAATGAGCTAAAATAACATACATTTGAAGTCACTGCAAAAAGTCACAACTTGCTATCATTAAGAAGCTGTGAAAAGAAATGCAACAGAAGTTTTGCTGCTTTGAGCAAAAGTAATAATAAAAAAAATCCTGAAGAAATAAATCTTCAGGTACTGGAACCAGAATTCTTCCTCAACAAAGAATTTTTTATAGTGGTTTGCAGAGATCACAAAATCCCAGAATTGTTAGGGTTGGAAGGGACCTCTGGAGATCATCTAGGCCAACCCCCTGCCCCAGCAAGGTCACCTAGAGCAGGCAAGATTTATGCCAATAACAATAACTTTCCTAAACATGTCCACAGGCAGCCATATCTGGTTCTTTGGTTGCTGCTATGGATGATAAAATGAAGTTAACAGCATAACCAGTTTAATCTGGCTTGTCTTCAGGCACACACAGTTGTCAGGTTTACTGAGATGTTAAAAGAGCCAGGCACATTTCAGTGTTAACTCACGGAGAACAGTCTCCAAAGTTATGAGATCACAGCAAGTCTAAAGAGACTGAGGTGGTGGCCTTTACTCTTGGAATATTCCTGTTTTGGCACTAACTCCTCACTATGAAAAGCCTCTACAGACTACCAGTTTAAAAGCAATTTTGGAGTGACTTGTGCGATTCAGTATGTTCAGGCTTTTTTGATACCTCAGATAACAGACACAATAGCTGCCAGCTAACATCATCCATCAACATATTCCATAGCTGCACCCAGCAGATGCCCCAAGCAGTAGAAACTACTGTCTTTTAAAACCAGAGCTTACATGGCCACTTCAGGAAAGACCAGAATGCAGAGTTGGACATTTTAGGAAAAGGTGGCAGTGTAGACATAGATCAAGTTCTAATAAATCATATCTAGACACAAAGATGGTACAAAGAGAACAGTGAGAGAATCAAGGTTTGCTAAAAGACTGTACATGTTAAAGCCTGCCTGCATTATCAGAAAACAGTGTCAACACACATTCTTGCAACAGAGTCCTACCCTATGTTGGGGCATACGTAATCAGCATGCAGTGGAGTTTTCTTAAAGGCATGTGACCAAGCACTTAATATTTAGCTGCACCTCAACACTGTTTTCAGCAACCTCTCATCACAAACTCCAGTGTTATAGCAAGAAGTAGCCAGGTAAGGAAGACAGCTACAAGAGAAGGGCCCTTTCTGCATGGTTTGCATGCAAGCCAACATTGCTGACTGTGGCAGCCTAAGTAAAGGTGTGTTTTCCACCATCAGCAACCATTAAGGGAACAAACCAACAAACTTTTGATTGGAAAGTGATGATTTTTTTTGTGATTCCAGGCCATATTGAATAAAGTTCCCTTGAGATGCCTTCATTTCAGTGAGCTGAGGACAATATGTAACTCTAATCACAGCAATCCAGAAAAAAGAAACAAGACAGTTTTATACTTGATTATTAGAATGCAAATGTGACTACGTAGCTCTGACTTTTTCTAGCCCACCTGCCCTTAAAACTGGTGTTGTCAGATATGTCCCATTTAATCTGTTGAAATACTTAAGTAGAAGTAGTCATGACATTGAGCAATTAATTAATGGAGCAATTAATCAAGCCCACTAGGGAAGTAAGCTTTCTGTGCAAGAATTCAGAAAATGTCCAGTGAAGAACTATTCTAATAATACTTTGTCTCTCTCCTAAGAGAAAGGTAATTCTCATCACAATATTATTGTAATATATTGTGTTAGAAAAATATGAACAATTTTTTGTTTGTGCATAATTATCCCTCTACAAAGCGTGTGCATTCAAAAATGAGCAAGTGAATTATACTGTGTGGAAAACGACCTTCTGAGAGACTTTTTCAAAAGATATGACAACTGCACATAGTGCACAGTTTTGCCTATTACAGATGGGGGGCAGGGTATGGGTGTGATTTTTAATTCAGCTTCCATTAGTTCACAAAACAGCTAACATTGAATCCAGACAGTCTGGTGTCACACACATCGGGAAAGAATTTTACAACAGAAATAAGCAAGCACCCCGTTGCTATCCAAAAGGTCACATCTTCCTTCCTCCCCTTAGGCTCTTAGGCGCTGTTTCTCGTTCAGAACAGTAACTTTGACTTTAACTCACCTGCATGGCCGCAAGAACTTCTGGATCACTGAGAATCTCATTGAGACCTGGCATCCCTGCCATTCCTGGCATACCTCCAGCCCCAGGAAAGCCACCTGAAAATCCAGCACAAGAAAAATGCATGATGAAAAGTGTTTAACTCACCTATACAGTAACTGTGTTCCCTGAGACTGAGACATACCACCCTTGCCACATCTCTAAAGCCATGTCTTCTATAAGGCTACAGCTGGTCCACTCAATGGAAAGCAGGGTCTTCACCTTCTCTTTCTGTGACGACCTACATCTTATTTCATCCATGTTTTTAACCCAACTGAATAGGAGGCTTGTAATGAGTACAGTTCTTTTTCTGGTTAACGTAAATGAGGTAGGTCTCAAGCTCAGGAACATAAGGAGTTTGAATGCCTGGGGTGAACAACTTAGGGCAGAAGCAGCTCAGCAGTTTTATGTTCCAGGCACATTCCACATTTGGCAGGAACTTTAGGTTTTGAAAAATTGTGCCACCAATGGGAAAAAAGCCAACAAAACACCAAGAAAAATACCCCTGAAGCAAAATGCTTGAGGTTCTCTTACGGAATTCTTATTCAGCAACTTCCCCAGTTGTGCTGAGCATGACACATTTGGTCTCTATGTGGCTGCTGATCCAACTGGAGCATGCACACAGCCTATCTCAACTCTCAACTACATCTCAATCTTCAAGAGCATTAGTACTTTTGTTTCTCCCCAGTTCATTGTATAACATGGAAAGCCTGATTTTTGTAACACTGTCAAGGATAACTTTTCTACAAGGTAATCTGCACCTCCTTTAAAAAACTATTCTGTTTAACAACAGCTTGCAACCAGCACAGATGTCCCTCATGTTCAATCCAAATTTTCAACTTGAAAACTACTGTTCTTAAGCAGAATGGATTCAAGGCAACCTTGGTAATTTAGAAAACATTTTTATACTCATTTTTCAATGCATTATCAAGCAAATTCTGCTTCTTTTGTTTTCCCAGACCTAAATCCTTTCATTCTGTTATCCTTCAATTATTGATTTCTGACTTCCCTCTACTTGCTATGATGCCTTGAGGCTTAGCTTTTATATTCTGTATTGCCTACTGTAATATTCTGAAGTGTCTTACAGCCTGCTGCTGCTCTCTCATGCTAAGATAGACATAACAAAGTCCCTAGGTTTGCAGTCCAAGGACACCTAGGCTGTCCTGGGCCCAGAACTGTGTAAACCAACATCTTGGAGAAGGGGGGCTGAGCTTAGAGAACTTACATCAGTAGCTAAAGTTTCAATTATTGAATTTATGCTGATATGCAAATGGACCAAACCTATAAAAGGGTGAAGAACTCGTGACTTGTCATCCATCTTGGGGTCCATTTTGGAAGTAGTCTCTGGGCTCCCCAGGGTGCACCTTTGAAGGCCTTTCAAATAAATATCACCTTTATTCCCTTACTCCTGTCTAGTCTCTGTTTCCAGGTAGCCTCTTCAGGCATCAGTTCTTTGGCTACACAGCATCAATCCTCTTCAAGAGAAAGAAACCCATCCTCTTAACCACCTGTGCCCCAAGAGTTATTTGCATACTAGTTCTAAACTTTACGTAAGATCTTTCTCTGTGTCTTGAGAACAAATGCTATAAAAATTGCAGTTATAATACCCCATATGGAAACAACAGCCACCTCCACCTCAAGTATTGGTGCTTAAAAATAAAATACCTGGGAAGCCACCCGGGAAGCCACCAAACTGAGCTCCTCCTGCCTGTCGTCTTGCTTCTTCCTCCTGCAGATGAAAGCACATTATTCCACACAAAACAATAGAACTGCAGCCTGTTTTCTACTGCTCAACTGGGTTTAGGAGAAAAAAAATAGCTGAGACTGTTTCAGGCAGATATGCTACCACAATAAACAAAGCATTCTACTGTGTTCAAAACCACTGACAAGAAATTGCTCTGTCTATTCTTAATTTTGTATGTGACTGCAGGTTAGTTATGCAGAGTTTGTTTCTACTGAATACGAACTCAACGATTTGTTTTAGCTCCCCAACTGTATTTTTAGAACTCCCACCCTCCACATATTAAAATATATCATTAGAGCACAAAAAAAAGCAAGCAAACTGTGCCAGGAATTGAGGAAGAGAAGCAAAGTATTATTCTGAATTTAAAACCTCCCACTCTGGGATACATAAGTACTTCAAGTGAAACCTATTCTGGAACAGTCATACAATAACTGACTTCTTGAAATACAGGATTAGTAGAGATTCCAGAGACTGTTTTTGTCACAAGCAATAAAGCCAGAGGAACTCAAATGCCCTCTTCTCCAGATTTCATTACTGGTCAAGTAAGCAAGACAGAAACCAACTCTCTAAAATTTAAAACTTCAATTTAAAGTATTTTTTCCTCTGTAATTCATTTTAACTAAATAACTATGACACTCTCCAAATAATTAAGAAATATTAAAGCCTAAATACTCACCCTTTGTGCTTTCTCATGCTCCTCCCGTGCCTTCTTCACTCTTTCCATTCTTTCCTTGATTTCCTTTTCTTCACGCTTCCGCTCATATTTTCGTCGATGCTCTGCAATTTTCTGAGCCTGTCACAATGGAATACCAGGAGTTCCTTTACATTTCTAGCATATCACACAACATATTTCAATACAAAACACATGTAAGCATAACCAGCTGGTTCTACCAGTTCTTAAATTTCGCATCCTAAAAGCCTCTTTGTTTTAGGAGCCATTTGCTACTTCTTTCCCATGGCAATCAGTCATTCATGTCTACTCAACCCTGACTGAATTCACCAGAACATGCACTCTTAGCAGAGTTTTTTGCGGTAGTTTTGGGACTTGCAACATCGTTAGAACTTGAACATGTTATTATTCCATGTCCCTTCATGTTTTTACGCTAAAATATTGATTTCTCTGGGACTAAAACCAGCAACTGCCCTGGAATAGGGCACAATAGGAAGTGTAATTCCCACTGCACACACACATTTTTTAGATAGTGTTACCGCTGTTTCAGATGCTTCTACAGCATGTACAGACCAACACAAGCAGACCAAAGAATTCCTCAATCAAACCAAGAAAGGGCTGGTGGGGAGGAAGTTTAATTCCTCTTACTAATTTTTTCCTCAAGTGTATTAAATATACAGTCCCAGCAAAAGAGGAATTAACAGTCTTCCCAAGGCTCCCCACTCGGGGCTCATTATAACAGAACTAACTGCAGCACTGCTTTCCTCAAAACAGAATGTATCCTTATAAATCACTGCAAAAATGGTTCATGATTTCAAATTGTGTATTAGGGTTACTCTGTACCATTCCTGTAACTAAGAAACACACACCAAAATCAGGATGCAAGAACAAAGATACTACTACCACAATGGATACTCCTGTATTCTTTTAGAATACTCTTTAAAGGAAAAAAATTATAAGTAGCAGAGCTTTGATACAACTTATTTTAGCTAGGAGATACTCATTCCATACTACATCATTCCTAAGTGCATCTGCCAGAGAAAGCACACTGGAGGCAGCAGGAATGACAGAGAGTGAATGGAGTACATGCTATCAGATCCTGACGCCACTGCCATTTAATGGCTCATTTAGAGAGAGTTAAGTGTTCTGTTTTCTTTTTAATGAAGCATAAAGAATTTCCAAAGTTTAGAATTTCGTTGTTTCTAAGTATTTCCCAAAATGAACTAATCGTTTTCAGATGTTGAGCTGAAAGTGCTACAAAGTAAAAAATTATAGGAAAGTTTGAAGTGAATAAATCAGATGAATGCATCCTTTTCACTTACTAAAGATTTTGAAAATCACCCATGAAAAGATCATATGTTTTTCCTAGAGCTACAGACACAAATTCCCATGCAGTCAGCAACTACACATCAGTGTATCACAGATACTCTGCTGTTTCTGTGCTCAAGCAGATTAACTGGGAAAGAAAAGATTCCCCCTCAGCCAAGCATTAAGTATACTTCTTATGAAAACCAGTTGAGACCTAAGACCTAATTACATTAACCACAGATCAATAGTCTCCAAAACAGAAGACTAATAGGTTGTAAAATGGTTTCCATTGTCATTTTGCTGGAGACAGCAAAGACATGGTAGAAAAGCTGAAGTTATTAGACACAGGAATGTTTATGTATGTGGGGGGTTTAACCTTGACTGGCTGCCAGATGTTCACTAAGCCACTCTCTCATTCCCCCCTCCTCAAGAGGAGAGGAAGAGAAAATAAGATGGAGAAGCTCTTGGCTTGAGATGAAGACAAGATCACTCACCCACTACCATCATGGGCAAAACAGACTTAACACAGGGAAGATTCCTTTAATTTACTGCCCATTAAAAATGGAGCAGGATGACGAGAAATAAAGACAAAGCTAAAGCCAACTTCTTCCTGAAGCTCAGCTTTACTGCTTCATTCCCCACTCTTCCACCCTGAAGAGAACAGTGGGATGGGGGATATTGTCAGTTTGTAACACTACTTCTGCCACTCCTTCCTTTTCACACTTTTTTCCTGCCCCAGGATGCAGTTCTTCACAAACTGCTCCAGTGTGGTTGTCCCCACAGGGTATGGTGCTTAAACAACAAACTGGTCCAGCGTGGGTCTCACAAGAGCTGCAGCACAAACTAGCTTCTGTGTAGGCTTCTCTGCACGGGCTGCAGTTTCTGCCAGGAGCCTGCTCCAGTAGACTCTCCATGAGCTGCAGCTTTCTTCAGGGCACACCCACTTTCTCTGGCATGGATCCTGCAGGGTTGATCTGCTCCACTGTGAACCTCCATGGGCTCGAGAAGGACAACCTGCTTAACCATGACCTTCTCCATCGGCTGCAGGGCAATCTCTGCTCTCATGCCTAGCAGACCTTCTCCAGCTTCCTTCTTCATTGATCTTGGTGTCTCTGAGGCTTGCTTCTCTCATATTTTTCTTCTTTACTGCCCTCCCTGTCAGAGCTGTTATGCTGCATTTTTAACCCTTTCTTAACTATGTTATCACAGAAGCACCACCAGCATCACTGACTCACTCAGCTTTGGCACCAGCTGGAACTGGCTCCCTCTGACACAGGGGCAGCCTCAGGTCTCTCCTTACAAGAGGCCAGCCTTGCAGTCTCCACCTTCCCCCAAACTTCCTATGTAAACCCAATACAATGCAACAGCTGCCATCTGTGGGGTAACCACTTCAAATGGACAAGCGAAAACGCATGAAAAAGAAAGCCTGCTATCAATAGTGTAGCATTTGTTACACAGAAGTTCCTCCCTGGAAGATTGCTGGAGTCAGCCACGGGAGCACGGCTGAAAACCAGCTGTGCAGAGCTGAGGCTGCCCTCATGGGGCTGACTAATGAAAGTACAAACCACAGCAAAATGCTTCCTTTGGAAAACATGCTTAAGGACAAAGCTTTGATCAACTCAGAAATATCTTGGGGAAAAATCCATTATCAGCTATCTCTTGCTTTCCTGAAAGTTTTTAGTCTAGATTCTGAAATACCTGGCAAACTTCAACTGCTTCAGATTCTTCTGCTGAAATTTTAAAAAGGAACATATTTCCTATTTTGGTTACTTGCCCAGCCCCACACACTCAATTTCTCTACACACAGCCTAAACAGCTGTTACTGAAGACAGAAGCATTTATAAACTCAGTCTGAAGTGTTGGAAGAGACACGAACACATTTCTTCCAGACAATGCCTATTGAAGAACATGAAGGCAGCTATGTCACTCAGACAAATACAGGAGAGACCTCCAACATTCCTCCCCACTTACTCTTGGCTGCACCTCCTTCAGCATGGCGCTTGCATCTTCATCATAATCCAGTTTACAAGCTAACGCAAGATCATGAGCAGCCTCTTCCCAGTGGCCAAGAAGTCTGGAATTCAGAAGACACCAACAGTCAGAAGGAAAAACTGAACACTTAAAAGAGTTCTTCTAAGTATTTAACCATGCATCACTCAGAATTTTTACCTAGAGCTCTAAGGACTTACAGAAGTTTAATAACCATGGTGTTTTTCCTAAGCTGCCCACTACAATACCATTAGAGGACACTTGCTTGCTTGCTTCATATCCTTACAGTAACTTTTGCTTGAAGTAACAATGAGTAAAAACCTCTCCATGAGACCATGTCGTTGTCTGCTATAAAGAATGACCTAACAGGGAGAAGGTACCCCAGCTAAACACATGAAGCACACTAAGAAAAATATTCTGCACCACTAGACACATGTTCAGTCTACACATTCAGTGTTCTGTGCAAGTCTACACCACTACTACCACCTCAAGCTTAAGTGGACCCTCTTACTCAGCACTCAAACTTCCCGACTGGATGCACCATGTCTTAATTGAAGCAGCCATGTAAGCCTCTGTGCACACTTCTTTATATTCATCTATACATACTCTTGATAATTAAAAATTCAAGCAAATGGTGGTATTACTAAATGGTCAAAGCACTTCTGCTCACAGAGGTATTAATTCAAACCATGCTCCAGTTTTCGCACTCTTAGGCTTCACAGTGTAAATTAAAACTGCAGACACTAACAAACTACTCTCTGAACACTGTCTAAAACTTTTTTTTTAAGTTATATTAGCATTTACTTCTTCCACTTTTATACAGGCCATAAGAATTGTCACTTTTTTTCTCTGATTTATTGCTATTTCAGAAAAAAAAAAATTGAACTCTAGTTGGGGAGATGCCTAACACCATTTTAAATAATTACACTGTTTGCTTAATAACATTTCTCCATTGCAACAAATGGCTCCCTTAATAACCAGGCATTTAAATTTACTATGTAGAAGAGCTCTAGGATCTAAGGAATAAGGACAGCAGAGAAATGTTCAAGAATTATAGGTTAGTAAAAAACCCCAACAAACTAAGTGAAAACAAAAGACCTCCAAATAAATAAAACATGCAGTCCTAGATCTCATCATCTTTACCAAATGATTAGAAAATGTTATTCAGAAAAGCAGTAAGCCATCAGAAGATGAGGGGGGCAGGGGGGAACAGGGGACAACAGTACCAGGAGGACTACTCATAAATTGCCACCAGTAAATCACCATCATCCTTTCTATTCTCTAAGCCACATACTCAGCACAATGGTTTCTTGGCTCACGGCTACTGCTCTCAGGAACAAGACAAACAGTTCAGAGACACAGAGAAGGAGAGAATGTATGAACAAAACTGTTCCCCCCAAGTAAAGATAATATCAAGTATAGGTGCAGTTCATTACCTGTGTGCTTTCCCCCTCCATTTATAGGTCTGTGCCGAGTCAGGATTAATCTTGATGGCTCTGTCACAATCTCTAATGGCAGCATTTGGCTTCTGTAGTTTCACAAAAACACTGTGGAAACAAGAACATTCATCATACATATTGAAATACCAAGTTACTAACTTAAGCTGGAAATAATTTTGGATGACTAACAGGAAAGCTAGTGAGATAATGCATTTGAAGAGCTGAGTTCAAAAAGATTTTATAGTGATAACCAAGTCACTAAAATTTAGTCTCACCCTCCCAGCATTGTAGGTGAATCATTAGGAAGAGCTGAAAGCATTCATTGTTCAGACTCAAGCCTTGCCAGCAAGAATAACTTCAGTGCAGAAAGAGAAGATACATAAAAGCAAAGGACAGCTCAGCCCCATGGTGCTTGGGGTCTATAGCCAATGGCAACTAGCAATTAGAACAAAACAACAATAATATTCTGCATGCTATATTGCACAGTCTCTAACTCAGTAACACAAAGAAAGCATGAGGAGTTATACGGGCTACAAGGATCAACAGCTAGAGTCATGAGGAAAAGGAGATGAGTCATCAAAATCAAAAGCAGCAAACCAACCAACTCAGCAAGAAGCCCCACTCCCTCATCAGTTAAATGTAAAAACTGAAAATTTTACAACATACAAGCCTATCACACTAACTAGCAGAGCGGTACTTTAGGAGGTTCAAGTAATTAAAATTAAAAATCTCTGAAGGAAACACTAAAAAACATTCCTGAATTGACAAAAGTATTGAATATTCAACAGATTCCATGTCAGAACTTCTGCATCTACATCTAATTCTACATCTCCCTTTTACATCTACTTAAAAACAATTTATCAACAATTCCTGTAAGTGACTTCATTATTAAGAGTTGTTATAAAGCAAGCAAAAAGTCACACATTCTCTTCTACAAACAAAAGGGTGGACAGGGTGTCAGGGAAGTGTCCCAAAGCTACACCTCACCAATGAGAGCCATTCCAATGTTGCTGGCTCCACAAAGCCCCTAGTCTCACAAACACACAATCCCCCCCAGAACCAAAACCATGGATTACTCATAGCACTTGATCAGCATGGCAAGTTTTACAGTATCCTAATCTATTATTCATTTCTTTCTGCAACAGACCAAATTGAGGGAACTTTTAAACTTCTCCTAACGTTCTTATTTTTCATTGCTATACCCAGTCCTGAGAAGATATGGCATTCTAAGAGATTTTTAAAATACTGTTATGGTGGCAACAACAATAGTGTATTAAGGTACACAAGTGGTGTTACAGGCAAAAACTTTGATATGGAAAGGAAAAAAACAGCAAGGCAAGTACCAGTTAAGATGTATTACAATGGAACAGTTAAAGGACACTAATTAATCTCATGACAGTTGAAGTTTTCTTTGAATAATACTTTGCTATGGGAAAGATCCACTAAATTATCAAATCATCCATGGTTAGTGGTCTTTTGTGTAAGAACAGAAAAAAATAAATCTGCTTCTGCAACCCATACTTGTCCAGTCTTCCTGAAGAATCAGGAAGATAAAGATGTTTGTGCATCATGAATTTAGAAAGTTCCCAATGCATCATCTGCAGTCTGGTAGATATTATTAGCAATAAGGTGGGTAGAGAATGGGCTAAGATACAAATGTGTCCTGTTCAAACAAGACTGCTGAACAGAACAGTCTACAGACAGTAGATTTGGTCTACTAACAAATTCATTTAGCAGGTACAACAGGGAGAGAATTCACAGGATTCTTAATTAAGTTTGCATCTAAACAGAGTATCATTTCAATCATCATCATAATCCCACAACAAACTTCAGATTTTACAAGTGTTTCTAATCCAGCATTATTCTATCTCAACATACCAAAAGCAGTATTGTTGAGGAATACTTTCCATGCAGGTAGCTCCATGTGCAGCTGCAGGGTCAGCTGAAGACTGAACTCTTATGCTGAGAGCCCCAGGCAAGAACTGGTGTCAGCCTTTGCACAGGGACCTGTGGCCCAGCCAGGTGACTGGACACTCTGAGACACAGCAGGAGCCCATGACCCCAGACTGTGAGGGTATAAAAGCCCAGGGCTTCCTTTGTTTGGGCTCCCTCCTCAGAGGCACCAGCTCGAGCTGTTATTTTGTTATTGCACCATGATCAAATTATTTTAAGGATCCAGATGTCTGACACTGCTGTGGGAAACCCAGGGTCGAGACAGTAAGGAAACCTGATCTGACTGTGTGAGTGTGGGGTGTGGAGCTGCAAAGGGGTTTCAGTCCCAGCTGAGTGTGAGTGTGACTGCCAGTGTACTCCCTGGAAGGTCAGACAGGAAAGTATCCTTAATGTTACCACAATGCATTTTGGAACACCATTCTGTTATTTACTCTATTATCAAGATTCTTTATATGCTTTATATTTGCTTCAGCAAATCTGGTGAGTCAAATATAAGAGAAACTGCATGAAATGAACACTTCCCTTTCCCTCCTGTGGTTTAAGTTTACATAGATCCTCAAGTTGCCTTATATTTAGACTCCTTAAGGAAAATAACAGAACAAGCAGAAACATAAATCACTAGTTTATGACTCACCTTGCCCTCTTGGCATACAAGATGGCCAAACAAGGATTCAGCTTGATAGCATCTGTGAACAAGTCAACAGCCTTCTGAAGGTCCCCTAAAAATAAGTACCAGTGAAGTTTCAATCATTGTGTAACAAAATTATATCCAAATTCCCAAACCTGCCTTACATAGTGTTATGTGCCTAGACACTTCTTAGATAGAACATTATCAACAAAGAAAAACCAATTTCTCCCTTGTGCTATGTTACTGAAGTACAAACTCCAAAATTAATGCTTGAGAATAGATACTTTTCCCAGTTACATTTGTATATTTAACTTTGAATGCAATCAAATAGAATGTCACATCTTTATTATACACCTTTTCACTGCAGTAAGACAAACCACTAGAGACACTAATCATAATATGGAAGGAACTACTATAATGATCAATTTGTAATTAAGATGCTGCAGTACCTCATTCCCCCCTCCCACCTTTCCCTAAACTATGGCTACAATGGAAAAACAGTACTTGAAGAAGCTTTCATGTTCTAGATAGTTTTGGGTATCCAACAAGAAGTATGTTTCCTCTTCCTTGGAAGCATTCAAAATGGTCCAAGATATTTACCTTCTTTTTTACAATAGGAGAACCAACCTAATGTCCTTGAATAAGTACTAAAAAACAATTTATCACCTTCACTGAGAGCATTTATGGCTTCAATCTTCTTTTCATTAGCTTGATCCACCATCTCTTCAGTTACCTAACAAAATAAAATGAAAAACACACATAGACCCCAAAAGCTGTAAAGTCCAGACCAGAATTACCACGCTAAGATCGCACCAAAAGAGAAAGCTTCAGTTTTCCAATTCCAGAACCTTAATTTTAATTTGCATTGAAATCATAGTTCAAAAAAACTCACAAAACCTTTGTTTTCAGCTTGAGGACATTAGTCAACATTATTTTTAGCTATAAAACACTTGAAATCTAAGTTGAATAATGGTGGGATTCTACGTAGCTAGTTTGCATGGGTGTTTTGTTAAACTTCTTTGGCATTTTCTGACCTGACCTTCCACACTGAACTTTTTGATTGACTCTAATCTTGAATAAGAAAAGACTGTGATTTTAAGCCAGTAAGTTTTCTGTCTAGAAAAGAAAAAGAGCCAAAACAAGAGCTAGCTACACAGATAATAGAGTACTCATCCTCCCTCAGGTGCTATCCTCGATTACACTCAAACCCTCCTTCTATCTTTCCTACTGCCACACTGAAAATATTTTGCTTACCTCCACATTTTCATCTCCCATTTCTTGAGGGTCATCATTGTCCGGTTCAATCACTCCCTCATTATCAATCTCTGGGGGAAAAACAAAAAGCAAGACTAAGCTCCATCTCTATAGAGACAGGATTTGCAGAATCATTTTCATGTTGGCAAAATGCAATAAAGTCACTATTTTCCCCACCTAAGTCACTCTCTTCACTTTCTGGTTCAGGTGATTTAACCGGCTCCTCTGGGTGTTCCTCTGCTTTGCCCTGAGAGAGACACATATTTGTAAGCACACATTATTTCTGACTGAGGCTCTATTTCCACTCTTATAAATAACAATGTATTAGAAAAATCAGATCGCTATACAGATGAACCATTTTATTTTTAAGATACTAATCTCCTTTTTCCTCCTCTCAGATTAAGTCTATCATGTACGCAAATATTTCAGAGCCCAAATCTGGACTCATGAACTTCTATTATTGGTAAAGCTGGTCCTTCAAATTTTGTAATTCAATAACCAAAACCAAATAATCCAAAAAACACCCAGTTCAGATCCAGTTTTGCAGTGATTACTAACCAACCCTTCCAATCTTCCTGCCTTCCCTCACACAGTCTCTGGACCAAAAATTCTCTCAATCTAATTCTATTAAGCTAAAGTCCTTTACCAGGCAACAATAAGCTGATGACAGTGATTTAAATATTGTTATCATTTGCCAAGGTCTGAGATTGTTGCCATACATACTGAGAATATTTTTTCAAAAATTTCAAATGTTTTCTTATCAACTTCTAACTAAATTTCATCAGAATCCCAGAACTTAGCACATCCTGTCTATTATCACACATACAAGCAGCTGTTTGTATTCATACTTAGTGTCACACACCATATTCAGAACATACACACAATCCCTCCACATAGCTCTAACTAGACAGTAATTCCAGCATCCACTGTCTTGTTAAATGAATTAAAAACCATCTTTTTTTCAAAAGAATTCCAAATTTGAAAAAATCCTGATATAAATATCTACAGGGCAAATTTATTTTCTCCCTTAAAATAAATGAACAAAAACCAACAACACCTTCCACAACACTGCCTTAAAAACTTGACAGTTCAACTGATCACTTCATTACTTATCATGCTCGTTAATATTTCTTCTCATGAAAAGATTATAATTTAATCCACTAATGACTAAAGAAGTGGTTTATAAACAGACAAGAGAAAAACAACAAAAAAAAGAAATCAAGACTCTGTAAGGCATTTGCATTGCAGAGAACATCAGGCATTCAGGATTAGGGAAATGGAGCATGATAACACTTGAAATGAACTAGGAAGCCATCTGTAACAAGTAATCTACAACATACAATGGGCAGGCTTCAGACTGAACTCTCACATTCATCCCCCCATCTGAGCGAAAACTGACAGCAATTTTTCCCCTTCTGCCGCTCAGTAATTTTGTCAGCATCAATTTTCAGTGATAAATTCTTCATATCTCACCTTACTTGGCTCCTCTGTGGAGGCATTGGCTGGAGCAGGCGGTATTGTGCCTCCCATGCTTTTCAGCAAAACAGAGACAAGAAAACAAAACAGTAAGATTATCAAAATAGTGACATGTATTTTATTGATTCAAATCCTGACAATCTCAGCTTTTTGTTGTAACACAAAACATGATGATCCATTTCACTGTCAAAGCAGCAAATAGAGTACACATCCCCCACACTTTTCTCAGTGTAGTGCAATGCTCACTGTCTGCTGTACAACTCCATTGAGATTTGTACTCACTCACATCACCCTTCACCCACCCACCCTTTCCCACAAGGAAAAGCTGCCTCTTGGCTCAAATGGATTTTCTCCTTTAAATGTAATTTATGTTTGAATCAAAACTAGATACTATGACTATAGATATTACTAAAATTATTTTTTGAACAGAAAACAAACAATTTAAGAGAACAGCCTAAAAGGCCTATGCAATTAAAAAACCCCTGCTGCCTAGAAAAAAAAAATCATTTCTCTTACATACTGCAATATTCCTGCTTTTCCTTCATTACAATTAAGGAGCAGTCTTTGTAGAGATAGTATTCTGTCAATATAAAATAAACTACCACATAATAATGACTTTGGTTAGCAGCCAGGAATAAGAGGCTGAATTCTCCAGCTATTAGATGGAACACCTAATCATACCTATGACAGCATGTCACAAGGAATACCATTCCCAGCCATCCCCTACCCTGAATCTCCACCTAATGATGGTTTTCAAAAATTATTCTATGAACTCAACAACCAACTCCTTGGGGCCCCACACAACATGGTTAGATGGGATGCAGGGGAGAGGAGAAGGAGGTGGGCAAACAGGGGTGGGCAGGAGGAATTGGAAGGATGTTGGACTATCTGCTTTCAGGAATTAGTGCAACATAAAACTGTATCCCTAGGATGAGAAGTTATAACTTCTTAAGTCAAGCTACTGCAGTCCATTCTCCCCTCTTTTCTCCCTCCTGTCAGTAGCACCATCTCAGAGTCCGGCCTCAAACTGGCTGAAAACAAACCTAAATGAGGAGGGATAGGACAGTGATAGGGATGAACTGGGGGAGAAAGGGTAGAAGAGTGAGAAGGAGTTGACAGGATTGACAGGTCCTGGCACAGGGCCCTGCAGCAAAAGGCAAGAAACAGCACTAAACCACTTCTCATTTACAAGGAAAAACTGTTTAAAAAAGCCAAAACCAAGCAAGCAAACAAAAAAAAAAAATCCAACAAGTGACAAACCCCAGCCTGTTCTGAAGCTATTGCAACAATCTCCATGTGTCCCCGGGATGTTGACATTACTTAATCGAAGTTATACTGCAAGGACTAAACAACTGAGAAATCATTATCCAGCTAGGCAGAAAACATGGAACATGTTCCAACTGTTCCTCCTAAATTTTTGCCCTTGTAGGCTGACAATAGAACACACAACTCTCTATTAGTCTCTAAAAATCAAAGAGAGGACTACAGGGACCATCTACTGAAGCCTTGGAACTTTTCTTCTGCATAAAGAAAACTACAAACTACAAAGTATTTTAGCAGAGCTAATAGTTAATATCCATGGTATTAGCTGGTTTTAAGTCTGATACCTTAAATCACCTCATGACTGAAAGAACTTAGTCTCTTCTGTTCTCTTCATATCCCTCTGAAAACTATCCAAGTTCAGATCAGTTTGAGAAATGTTTACTAATATACCTGCATGTTTTATAATATGCTATTTCATGAACTGCCAAGGCTAAACAGATTCACTCATAGTACTTGAAAATATTTTTGCTATCCTGGTAATCTCTATTTAAACTACAGTTATAACACCAGAATAAAAAGAAAGTTACTCTAAAAATCTCTTAACCCAGTATTTGATTACAACGACTAAATACACAGCAGGGATACATGCAAAGTTTGCAATGTATTAAACCTCAGCAGCATATGGAAACACGAGACACTCATAGAAAAAGGCAGGTAGTGAGCTGTAGGAAAAGCACAGACACAAGACACACAAAGAGTTTGAACTGTGCAATGCCAGTTTCAACTGGGAGTTGTCGGGATTCCATTGCAACAGTGACTGCACATTTCCACTCATCACAGCCATGAGAAGTGTTACCTTTATGACTTGTTGGAAGAACTGCAAATGTGATTTCTGCAACCACTTTTACTACTGACAACAAAATGATATTTACAGAGACATTGGATTACCGTGAATTCAAAAGGATAAAAACCTATTTGAACAAAACAATAAAAAAAATGCAAAAAGCCTTATTCATCAATTAGGGATTCTGTGTTTTATTTTTAAGGACTGCTATTATTTCTTTGTTCAATTGCAGGGTTTTGAAATGTGTTCCCCTTAATGACTCATTCCATAATAATTCAAGTAAAACATTTGTATTTTTATGCAATTATGAAAAAATGGGCTTGATAAAATGAATGTCAAAACACTTTCCAAACACACTCATGCACTACCGTATGCTTTCTCTACAAAGAGAATTTATACAGAAATTAAATACAACAGCTAGGCAGAACAATGGTTAGAAATAAACAAGTGCATGAAAACAGGTAAGACTTAAGGTTACTAATGCAATATTAACAGCTAGTCAGAAACAAAGCATCCCATTCTGGTTTCATGAGTAGTTAGCATAATTTAAATTAGAATCCCTAGGTTTGGGGAAAAAAAAAATCAAAGCAATTAGCAGAATTTTAGTTGAAAAATTTAATGATGGATTTTAGTATCATTTACTCATTATTCTAATCACTCATAATACAACCTAGGTAAACAAATCTATGTCTTTCAGATTAAGACAGGTA
Organism: Aleadryas rufinucha; assembly: GCA_013397815.1. Taxonomy (NCBI): domain Eukaryota; kingdom Metazoa; phylum Chordata; class Aves; order Passeriformes; genus Aleadryas; species Aleadryas rufinucha. The sequence goes on from VZTH01018309.1 coordinate 78,704, forward strand.
AGCCAGACAGAGATATAAGAGTTATCGAGTTTATTTCCACCTGAAGGCAGGCCATGCTGTTTGAAGCAGTTTCCAAAGAATGATCAGGCCCTACAAATGCACTTAATAGTTCTACTGCAAACAGAACTATTATGTAAAGGCAGAGGGAAACCCAACAGAATTCCAGACAGTTTTGCATGGAAAGTAATTTGGGTACCACTACCACAATCCATGTGTATTACTTAGGCAAATATGTAACTCAAATATGTGAAGAAAACCAGAAAACTTGAGAGAGCTGTAGGAGGTTCTGCTCTGAAGTATTTTTTAACTTTTGAGATAAAGACATCCAGTGAAGATTTTGCATGTAAAAAAACATTCCATGGCTCTAAATGTAACTCCTGTAGTTATAAGACAAGCACCAAATACAAATTCCAAAAATTAATCTGGAAATTAAAGCCTTCCCCATTAACATGGAGAAAGTCAGATGGTCATATTTCCATTCCCTAACACTTTCTTTGGCCAAAAGAAGTCAGTGTTCTTCCTCTTCCTCTTAAAGCAGTCGGTCCACAGCTTCACATTTATGCAACAGAAGTACTGGAAGAAAGCTAGGGTAAGGCACTGAGGTATTTTATGCAGTAGCAAAAGGAATAAAGACCTGCAGTAGGATGAGACAGACATCAATCTCCGTCCTAGGCAGAGGTACATCCACTGTCAGTACTGCAAAGCCAAGTTCAGTTAAATACAAGTGGTTTTACAACCACAGTATTATTCAGATGCATAAAAAACTTAAATATCACTGTAAAAGAACACGAATAAACACTTCATTGTAGCCATTTTCATTATAGGACATTTTGCAAAATGCCGGTGTTTACTTCTGTTTATACGTGTGCCTATATATATATACATCGATACACACAAAACCCTGCTGATTCAGATTAACGCAAATTTTCTAAAACAATTCCCACTTTGTCACTACATAAAAATCGTTTAAATTCGCTTTGCATAAAATGTGCACCTGAAAGTATGTCCCTCACTTCTCAAGAGTTCTTTAGTGTAGCAGCCATGAAAGCCAAGCAGAGGTACCGTTAGCTGAACACAGGGGTTCTGTGGGTTCTCTGCCAGCAGCAAATAATCGCAACCCTTCCAGCCTTGTGCTCCTGGGCGCTCAAGGTGGAACCCAAAGAGGATTTTTAATTGAGAAGCATCTGTTACGACAGGCCCGGCTCACACAGAATACGTGCAGCGTAAACAGCAGGTACCTAAATGGCTCACAAGGAGCGGAGAATTCGACTACTCTTGCGACATTAAACTTCAAAGAGCACAACACGTTTCGGACAGGAACTGTAGCTGCCAGGTATTTTGTGCTTTTGGGTACCAGGATGTAAATCAACGTCACTCACCTCCCCACAAACTCGGCTCCTTTTTAAGACAGGCTAGCCAACTCTGCTGCGTAATGCGAGAATTAGCTCAGTAAGTATTACTCTGGGGCTTTCCACGCTGGAAAGCTGAGCCACTGAGATGGCCAGGGGGCAAGCTTTTTACAGTAGGAATAGCCAGCGTTACCGAAACAAAACAAAAACATTAACGAGTCTTTTTAACGCGCCGGGAGTAATCCCGGCGGGAGGAGGAGGAGAGGGCGGGACGAGAAGGGGCGGAGAGGGCGGGAAGGCCGCAGCGCGGACCGGAGCGGAGCCGCGGGGGCGATACTGCGCGACCCCCGCTCCGGCCACGCGGCGCGCCCGCGCGCCGGCACGCGCTCAGGAGACACGCCCCCCCTCCCCTCA
>VZTH01018309.1:83224-155322 GCA_013397815.1 Aleadryas rufinucha
TAGATATATATGTGTGTATGTGTGTGTGTATATATATATATACACACACACTTCTGTATTTAATTGTAGAATAATTCAGGTCAGAAGGAACCTCACATAATTAACAGGTTCCCCCTGTGCTCCAAGCTAGACTAACTACAGCATTAGATTGGGTTGCTTGGGGCACTCATTGACAGCTCACAATAAATGAGGCTGACTCTTTAAAGTGCAGCTGAAACACTGGAAGTGAATTCTAGCTCTCCATAGTATTTTTCCATTTAATAAAGGAGAGGTGTTTTCCTTAAAATAATACAACACTGTTTTATTGCAATTACTGTTTTAAAAAGCAAATGCCTTTAATGTAAAGAGAATTTCCAAGCCTCACAGTTGGAAGACAGCTGGGATCCCCATGTTCCACCCCATCACAGCTTCTGAAATTCACTGGACTGTGGCAGTTAGGAAGCTGACTGGAATGCGGTGGAACATAGGAAATTTGCAGTACAATATTACGGAATTGTGAGGCCAGATGGCATTAAAACATTTTCTGTGTTCTCTGTCATTTCTACATTTACAGAGTGAAATAAATGGGGTGCGTTTGTTGGGTGTGTTTGATTATTTTTAAAGACTTTCACACCTAATAGGCATTGAGGATATAATTAAAAAGGTGTAAAATTTAATGCAAACACAACATATAAAATTTCCTTAAACTCGTTTGTCAAGGAGAAGAACTTCCCCCTCCCACTGCACTCATACAAGAATCCACTTGCAGTACAAGTCAAATGTCAATTTTTGTTCTAGAATTATCACTGTGTAATACATGAAAGAGAAAGAAAAGATTATGAAAGTGGAAAGTTAACAGACTGTATCAAAATGCAATCTATGTTAAAGTAGGGTGTTAGCCAAAGAACTGATTGAATCTCTTGTATTAATTTAGATCATAATTAGGGAGTCTCACAATTTTAAAAATACATACTTCAGCTGTTGCTGGTTGTCGTTTTAACTTCAGTCTTGTTTTGGTGAGTATCTTGATTGCTGTAGTTTGTGTCTTTTGGGACTGGAGCAGTTGAAAGAGTACTTTCTTCTCTGAGGTCGTTTGTTTAGTTAGTGTTATTAGAAGTAGAGTATTTAACTGTGGAAAAATCTGAATTGTTAAATATTAGAAAAGCTACATATATCCTGGAGGAGATCCCTTCCCTTAACAGGAGTCTGACTGCAGCGTGCAGTCCGTGGTTTGTTTCTGCCTGGAATCTTGTGACTGGTTAGACTCTGCAACCTCGGTGCTTCTGCCTGATCTCCCAGAATCTCTGTCACTCAGTCTGCCCCTTGTGGTTTAGAAATAGTCACTTTATGAGTTGACTTACTACGTATTTGAACAGACATTCTAGCTTTATCTGAGGAAATTAATGCTCAGCCTCAGGAGGCAAACTTCTGTTCAATGTCCAGATGCTGTAAAAACCATCAGTTTTTAGCAGTCAAAGTTCAGTTTGCCTTGCCCCTTCCCCCTTTTTTTTCACATGTTCTCTGCAAACATTTGATGTTTGTCTAAATCTACCAGGTTTTGTGATTTCTACCTTTGCACAGAAATAAGTAACACAGCATACAATTGGTTAAAACCAGTTTCTGTCTTTGCATGATGGAGAAGCAGACTGAGTGGGGATGTGCTGTAGGGATGGAAGCTGAAGGGGAGCAAGGGAAAGGCTTGTGGGGGATTACAAAGAAGCCATGCACATGTAAGTAGGCAGGAATCAGGCTAGTAAAATGTGACTAGTAAAATACCCTGAGTGCCTTGAATTTCTCCATCTGATTTTTTTTGTATTCACAGGAGAGGTAACCCCAGGATTGTCACAGGTGGAATATGCTCTTCGCCGACACAAACTGATGGTGTTGATCCAGAAGGAAGCCCAAGGCTGGGATGGTTTGGACCACACAGTGATTCTGCTGTCCAACCCCACATACTACATGAGCAATGACATCCCCTATATTTTCCACCAGGACACTAATTTCCTGTACCTCTGTGGGTTTCAGGAGCCTGACAGCATCCTGGTGCTGCAGAGCATTCCTGGCAAAGCGCTGCCATCTCACAAATCCATACTTTTTGTGCCCCGGAGAGATCCAAACCGAGAGCTGTGGGACGGGCCCAGATCAGGCCCAGATGGGGCAATTGCTCTCACAGGAGTAGACGAAGCTTACACCATTGAGGAGTTCAGGCACTTGGTGGCCAAGCTGAAAGGTAACAAAAAATAGAGGGGGAATGAGATGAGATATGGTCTGCAGAGTCTGAATAGTACAGGTTTGAGAGGTGGTCTGTGACATCACTTCAAGACTAAAATGAACTTGGGGAGGTGCAGGGAGTGTGGCTGTGGCAAAGGCACTTGGAAGGTTGTGTTAGCTTGTTGAGGGCCACCAGTGGATATGTAGTTTTGAAGATTTCTGACTTTCTTGTGTATCCATGGGAATGCCAGTCTGCACATCTGAGAAATATTAAGGAACAGGATAAGCAACACCGTGTTACTGTTTTAGTCATATCTGTTTGCTGACAGAGCCAGAAGAAGATGAAGTATAGGGAACTTGAAGGCTTTTTATTCATAATAGACTTGGAAAATGATCCACACAGGGAGCTTGTTAGCCCACTCACATTTAGCTAGATGATCACTTGCCCTTGAAATACAAATATTGCTGTCCTTTAGAAGTATTCTTCTGCATCTAACATCACCATGTAGCCTCAAAACTTATAATTCAGGGGGAACTTAAATGCATTATAAAATGAAGATGAAGAAGGCTCAGACAACAAAAGGGCAAGTGTGACCTTGGAGGGGGTCACACAACTAGAGAGAAAGAATTCTTGAGTATTAAGTACCATCTTGGATGCTTTTTACTTTGTTTTGAAAAAGGATGTCTTGAAAATAGGTAAGTCACAGGACAAAGAATGATCAAAAAAAGCATGAAATGTGTGTGAGATATATGCTGAACAAACCCAGTCAGCTTGAAAATGAGAAAACAAGGCAAGCTATGAGATGTGTGTAGTTGGGGAAAGCCCAGAGAGGATGACTATGAATGATTAATTGCTGGTTTTCTTAATTTAAAAACAAAGGGAACACTGAAGTTATCACATGGCAGGGTTTGGCACCTTTTAAGTTGTAGATCATTCGTGGAAGATTTGGAATATCAAAATTAAAATGGAGTCAGAAGTTTATAATTCTGTGGGGGAGGGGTCTGTGAAAAGCAGTAAAGCATCTAAGGGAAATACTCTTTAATAAATGCCTGGTTTCTTAGACACTTTTTGTAAGCACCATTTTGTAATGGTTACTGTCACCAAAGAAGAAGGGCCTGAATGGACATCAGCAGTGACTCATTATGGCTTTTCTACTCATTTGCATTTAATTAAGTTCCCACAAGGAGAATGTTGGTGCTAACTGATGTTCTGAATAAATTTCCACTGCGGGTAAAATGTGTTTGTTCGCAGTAAGCTCATCTTCTTTGAATGGCTGAAATAAGCAGTTGTTCCCCCAAATGTTCTGACACGTTGTTGATCATGATCCTGATTCCATGCAAAAAGAGAAATTGCCTTCCATTGGCTGTGATGTGATGACTGACTTAGTAGAGATTGCTGGTATTCTGGGACAGTGAAAGTGTCTTTATGGTCTGTGTACATAGATTCAGAGAAAATTATTTTTCTCAAATACAGCAACAGATCTCATTTAGGAGGAGTGAGTTAGTTCAGCATGGGGAGGACATTTCTGCATTTATTTTTGTCCGTGTCAACATTTGTTTTGTATTCCAGGTGAGTCAAACATGGTTTGGTATGACTTGAGAAAACCAGTGCATATGGAGCTGCACTCTGACTACATGCAGCCCCTGGCCGAGGTAAAAGCTCGGAGCAAAAACCGCATCCAGGGCGTTCGGCATCTCGTGCAAAACCTTCGGCTGATCAAATCCCCTGCAGAGATTGAGAGGATGAAGATGGCTGGCCGGGTGACAGCAGAGGTAATGGGGTTGTGTGCTCTCAAATGAACCAGTGCATTCCATTGATGAGGTGACATGGGTTGGAAGGAGAGCTTTGGTCTCATCTGTTACTGAACTGCTCTGTCTCAACCACTGGCTGGGCTTGGCTCTCTCCACAGGACAAGGAGAAATGGGAAGACTGCTTGGACTACCAGATTCTCTCAATTAGCATAACTCCAGTGAAAACAAGCCAGCAGCTGTTAGACTTTGTTTAGAAGCAATATCTGTTCAGGGCTAGCCTTTTCACTGTCTTCCTAGCTTTCTCTCTGCTTTCCAAAATAATTTTCCTTCCCACCTATTCTGTTTATTTTGAGGAAACAGGACTTTTTGAAGGTGTTTCCTATGTGTGTGTCTGCATTCCCCGTTCTCCCTCAAATACCTTTTGAATTCATTGGCCACTTTTAAACAAATCTGACAGATACCTTAAATACAGTTATGTTTTTGTAAACATTATTAAAATAGCCAAGTAGAAAGGAGAGACACAGGTTGTCCTTCTCTGAAGGAAAAGCTGCATAAGGCAATCCTATTATAGCTGAGGGAATCTGTAGGTGAGACAACTTCTAAAATGCCAAACCATAGGATCAGCCCCAATCATCTAATCCTTTTTTTTTTTCCCAAAAACTAGAGTAAATCATCCTCCAAATACAGTTTCATAGGGAATAGAGCTTAACTGGTTCTAGTCTTGACAGCACTTTCACCAAAGAAGTTGGTGAAACCCTCTGGTTCTGGGCCCACTGATTTTGGGCCTTCCTCAAAAGGTAACAGGTGGAAAAAAGCACTTCCCTCAAGTTCAGGCTCTTTTGCTAACTGAAAGTCACTTCTTTTTCACAGGCTTTCACAGAGACAATGTTTGCCAGTAAATCCCCTGTGGATGAAGCCTTTCTGTATGCAAAGGTGAGTACTTTGTAGCTGGAAGTGAGATAGAAGGGCTGGATGTTAGTTATCCTTCCAGGAAACCAGAAAGGTCAGATCTCTCTATCATGTGTCTCCCACTGTAGTACATTTCTTCACCCAACTCTTGTGGTTCCTTGGACACGCAGAAGAGTCAGTGTGAGGAATTCTTCAGCTCTACTTCCTGTACCCTTATTTAAGGAGTGTAGCAGTTATCTAAGTTTCTCTCTGTTGATATCTTTTTGTACTATATTGAAATGCAAAACCTGCTAAACAATCAGAGATAAAGTTATGTTATCCTATAATACAGGTCTGTTGTACAAAATTTAAGTAGTTATAACACCTGTTTGTAAAGCCTGCTTCTCTTGCCTCTAGCCTCTTACTACATCAGATTACCACAGCCATCTTGAAGCAGTTTAGATGCCTCTCAATTACAAAATAAGGACTAATTGGCCTGCACATTTGGTAAGGAACTTTGTAAGGAATTGCAATGAGATGCCTGTTTGACAAACATCAGCAGGATTTGACTCTGTTTCAACATGAATGGGCCTGTGCTGACATGGCATGGAGTTGTAAAATCTACTTTAATTAAAGTGTATTTTACAGATCAGTTTTTCAGTCCAGACCAGGATCATAAAACCTTTGCTCCATGTAGGCATCCTGGAGTGTTCTGGCCCATGTGATTTTGGTAATCACAGCAAAGACATGCTATTAATATATTGAGGGTCTTTATAGATATAAGTTTATTAATTTTCATGCTTTCATCAGCTTCATCATTCAAGAAAGGTAAAGATCTTGAGGCTTATGGTGCCTTTTTTTTCTATGCCCTCAGACATCAAGGTAGTGCATGCTTTCAAACCTTCTTAGTTCAACAGTCATGGAAATAGATACTGCTGTAAATATGCTGGTACTTTGCAATTTTAAAAGATGGCAACAAACCATGACTGTTGTCATGCTGACATATAGGATCTTCGAAAATTCACAAAGTCATGTGGCAAATAAGAGCATTACTTTATATAAGAACAAATCCTCACCTGGATGTATGACAATGTAGTGAACGTTTGAGACAGTATTGAACAGCTTGTACCAGAAAGAGCTTCCCTGAGACCTGGTACAGGCTTGAAAAACTCTTGAAAAAGTAGATTGTTCTGTATTTTTTTTCCAGAGTTCTTGGAACATTCAAGACTGCTTTCATTTAGTTAGCTCACTTTCCAGTTTCACTTTGTGTCGTACAAATTAAGAAAACAGTTGCAGGACGTGAATTATTATGGTTCTAGGGCAGTTAATCACCTGAATCAGCACTAATGGTTTCCTCCTCTCTGAATTGTTTCTCCAGTTCGAATTTGAGTGCCGGGCTCGTGGTGCTGACATCTTGGCATACCCCCCTGTTGTTGCTGGTGGCAACAGATCAAACACTTTGCACTATGTGAAGAATAATCAGCTCATCAAGGTAACCTGTGTGCTGTCCAGTAACCTGAAATGCAGTGCTGTGACACAAATACACATTCCCTAGCTGCTGTTTGTTTTGACTGAACAGATCAAAGCACTTAAATACATATTTTTTATGTGAGCAAGGGAAAAGAATCTCGTTCTGGTTAATTTTACCATCAGTGGCAGATTCAACTTGTCTTTCTTTCCTCTCAGTGCTTGCTGCAGTATTCTCTGAGCAGTGCAAGGACTTGCAAACAAGGTTGCAGATAATTTAGTGAATATATCTGCTCTCACAGCAGCTCGCAGTGCTGGGGGCCTCACAAGAAAGAGGAGCCACTGTTGCAGGCAGAGCAAAGGCACCGGGGCAGGGGGGATCTTCTGCTGTCAGTTGCATTGCTTGGCCTCACTTTGCAAGGGGCAAAGTGCATTCCTGCTCTGGCGAAGCTGAAAAGCATTTTGGTTCCATGTAGCCCAGCAAAGCAGGGAAGGGGAACAAATAGGGAAAGGATCAGTGCTAAGTGTCAGGAGGTGGAAGAATAACATGTTTTGTCTTATTTTGAAGATTCTCATTGAATCGAACCCTTTCCAGCTTTCCTGACAATAGGCCTTTAAATTCAGATCAGTATTTTCAGGGCCAGTATTCCCTCACTGCTCTGCTCACTATTTACTTTTCAGAGGAGCATATTTTTCCTCTGTCTTATTGCAGGATGAAACTTTCCCACTAACATTGTCTTTTCTTGAAGCTGGCATGCTAGCAGACCTTGAAATGATCTGCAGAGACAAATGTACAAAAGATATGACAGGCTGCTTTTGGCAGAAAGAAGCCTCCTTTGTTGTTCTGTCATCCAAGGTCAGGCATGCTGATGTAACTCCAGTTGCTTCTGTTAAAGTTGTTCAGTTAAATGACTGTCACTTGTTTTTTCTGAAACAATTAAGTAGGAGGTTAAACCCATAAACTTGACTCTTCCTTTATGTGCTGCTCCCTACAGATCTTATTTCCACATAGGCTAACAAAGTGTCTAATTTGGGAGGTATCTGAATGTTTCACTCAGTCTTTTACTCAGAGGGCTTCGCTTTAAAGAAAGAGGACAAGCACAGTATAAGGCATTTACTGGACAATCAAACCACAGGCTGAATTCCCTTAGTCAATAAATTGTTACTTAGCTTGTTTAATTGCTTGGAAGATGGCAGGTATTGTAATTTCATATTTGCCTTAAAGAATTGAACCAGCTATTCTGAAAAAGTTAAAAAGTACAATTTAAATGGATGGTTAATGGCCTGTCTATTCAGTGGGATAGTGAGATTTGCTCACTGCTGGTTTATCTGCTGTGTATCTGTTTGTGTCACTTAACTGTACACAATGATAGCAGCTAGCACTGCAAGTAGCGCTAGCAGTGAAATTCTGCTGGTTTATTCTTTCCCTTGACATGGTGCAATTATGGTTTGTCATTCCACATCATGTCGCTGGCACAGTCATGGATCTGTGGAATGAATCTCTACATGTAGTGTAAATCTGTAGAGAATTTAATCCAAACTTTTTGAACATCTTACTGCTCTATTTGTTGTTAGCCCCTTTAAGGAGGGAAAGCAAGGCAGTGGTTTTGTTCCTGGCCCTTTGTGTTTCTTCTGTGTGACTTTTTGGGGGATGTGTAGTCAGTGATTTAATTGATGTGGAACAGTTTTGCTGAAGTGATTTGAAGTGAATTTTGCTGAGATTCACATCTCCAAAGTTTTTTGTTCATCACCAGAGAGATTCAGAGAGATATGTTAGAGCGGTCAAGAAAGTCCGAAAAGAGAAAGGGAAGGTGGTACAAGCTATTCAGCATTGCATTTACAGCAGTGATACACTGTCAGATTTTGTGATACAAAGTGATTTTGCTGAGTCCTCATATCCTATGATAAGAGTAAATTTGTAGTTGTTAGTGATCCTGTGGGGAGCTCAGAAATCCTTTGGTTTTGTTGTTAACCCCCTCTGTTTCAGTCCCTATAGCTGAGAACTTGTAGTGAAAGGAGTCATAGGCATGATTTGCTGGAGTGAACAATCCAGGTGTGAATTGGACTCGTGTCTCAGAGAGCAGAATAGTTCAAGGCAAATGCCTTTTTTTAACTCCAAAAACTTCATCTTAAAAGTTCAAACACTAGATGAGCATAACAGTCAGAAACTACCTTGCAGAAAAACAATCCAACTGGAATAGCTTCTTTATAAACAGTAGTACCTGGGGTATTACTCTGCAAAAAGGAATTCACATTTCTGCAGCTGCATTGTGAAAACAGAAGCATAACCTCCTTCCCTGCTCTCAGACAGAAAAATCAATTAATAGCTGGACTGACCCACAGAGCATTCTTTCCTTTTATTCTCCAGGATGGCGAACTGGTCTTGCTAGATGGTGGATGTGAGTTTTCCTGCTATGTGAGTGACATCACACGTACCTGGCCTGTCAATGGAAGGTATGCTGCAATAAGTTTTTTTGAAGAATTTTGATAAGTTCTTAAGTAATTGATGCATTGAGTGTGTGTTTAATCATAGTTTTGCCATGTCCCATTCTGTGGTGCTTCAGAGTAATCAAATTACATAAAGTAATCATTCAGCTGTATTCCCCACTGCCTCATTAATTACTGCATGAATATGTGTGATTATTGCTATTTTCGGCTATTACAGCATTCTTAAAGTGCAGAGAGGGCTTTTGTACATTCAGCTGTGGCTGACTCCAGTTGTGTGTAAGAAAACAGGAGTTTCAGTTGATGTGTATATAGCTCTGCCAGTTGTGAATTTGCTGGTGTGATGTCGCTGTGTTTTTGTTTGATTCCTGTATGTTTTGGCTCAAGTGCATTATTTTTCCTGCCGTAGCTTTGCCTTGCTTTGCCTGAGGGTTTTTTTTTCAGCTGAGAAACTATACACAGTGCATTGAAGGGCACATTGCAGTGATATTTTATCTAGCCTTTCATACAAGGAGACAGTTGCTTTGCTTTCTGATTTTCCCCTGCTCCATACTTGAACTGAATCTGTCCCCAAAATAGATTCTGGGGACAGAACCTCTTTTCTCCTGGAAACGGATTTAGTTGTGAGATACTCCTTTTCTCAACGGTCTTCAGGTTCACCAAACCCCAAGCAGAACTATATCAAGCTGTCCTGGATATCCAGAAGTCCTGCTTGAGCCTCTGCTCCCCTGGCATGAGTCTGGAAAATATCTACAGTCTCATGTTGAGCCTTATTGGAGAGAAACTGAAAGACTTGGGTGTCCTGGAGAGCAGCATCACTGACAGCCATTTCTTCAAGGTACTTCAAGATTTTTTACTCTAGTTTACCCCTATTTACTCTAGTTTACTGCTATTAATCCTGATTGTTTTATCCTTGGGTAGTGTTAGGGCTTTAATTTGGGTCAGGAATGTGCTTTCAGGATATCTCTTCTAATTATTGACACATGCTGTTTTAATTCATGTTGTGGGCTGGTCTCAGCACAGGAATTAATTTCTCTGAGACAGGGCTAAACTCCAAGATGTGACTCAACCATTTGGTGCACAGTTTGGTCTGAAGTAACCCCCAGTCTTATATGCACGTAGTGTGAATATTTGTTCTTTGGCTCTTGCTGTTTCACTCTGCAGATCCATTCCCATTGCTCTGCACTACTTGCCAGTGCAGAAACAGCTTTAGAGCACAGTCGGAAGGGAACTGTAGGGACATGGGCCCTAGCACAAGATTCTGGGTCCACAGTTGGCTGCAGGCAGTTATTCGTAGTTTTGTGATCTGTTTAACATTGCATAAATCTGCAGTGCCACCAAAAGGTGCAGCCTGTTCTCAGTCATTCCACCTGCTGCCTCTTCTGCACCATTTTGAGTCAGTACTGGGATTCACAGAGCTACCTGGTGAACAAGACTGGGAAACTAGTCTGCCGTAGAGCTGAACCTGCAGATAAATAGGGTTGGTTTGCAGTTAAGAGAAGTTTATCCGGTCGCTCTCACTGCAAAGCTGCAGGATTGCAGATGCCAGTACTGCAAAGATGGCGGAACCAGGTGACGGCACTACCGCTTTTGGCGGCCGGACAGGTTCCTGCCGGATTCAGCTGTGTGCGGTGCCGGTGCCATGGCAGCCCCGGCTGCCGCCGGCGGAGGGACGGTGTCGTGCCGGATTCTCCCGGCAGGTGGCAGCACAGGCAGACGAGAGCAGCGCCTGCAGCTCAGTCCGCTGGGAATGAGTGTCGGGCAGGGAGGAGTTCTCGCTGATTCCTGCTCGGAAGGGAGGGAGGTTAGGATGGTGCGGGGGGAGGCGGTGTCTGTGCCTTGTAGAGGTGGATTAAAATCATGCTGTAGCTCCTGAGTGAAATCGGCACAGCCTTCTCTCCGCTGTGCGTAGGAGACCGCATTCACAGCCCGGAGCAGCTGTATCCACTGCTGCCAGTTGTGAAGGTCTCCTGATGAGAGTCACACAGGGCTTAGATGTTTAAGGGATGGAAAGGGTTGGGGCAGCAAAGCTCAGCGAGTTGCAGATTGACATCTTGCCTGACAGGCTGAGATGGTGATGGGTTTGGTCTGTTCTTTTCAGTGAGGGGGAAAGGCAATCTGCAGTGTGCTCATAATAGGTACCTGGTGCTGGTGGGCTTTAAGGGCCATCCAGTTCTAGTAAATGGAAGGCAGCCCCTGGTGACCTAGTCATGGCAGTAAGGCTGCTAGTTAAGCACATAACTATTCTGTCTCTTTTCCCTGTCTTTTGTGTTGGAACAAGTTGGGCTGTGTTTAACTGCCTCTGTGACACTTGTTCTGTCTTCTCTTAGGCTGTTCGAAAGTACTGCCCTCATCATGTGGGCCATTACTTGGGCATGGATGTTCACGATACCCCAGATATATCCCGATCAATCCCGTTCCAGCCAGGCATGGTGATAACCATTGAACCAGGTAAAAGTAGTCAGTGATGGACAAAAACATACAACACTGAGGGTAACAGTATTGCCTTTCAGTAGTTAGTTGGTCCTGCAGACCAAAGCATTCAGGTCCTTTCTGGTGAAACTGGAAATTATAGCAGTATTGGAAAGCCTTAAGTTATTCCCATCTCAAAGTCATTACAGTATTAGGAAACCCTATTTCCTTCCCAAACATAGCCAAGGTAATGCACAGTGGGAGTAATCTCTGGAAGCAGAGTAATAGAGCACAGGCTGTGCAACACAGGTGAACTGCAGTGCAGAAGAGCAGGATCAATTCACTTGTGCTGCGTTCTGTGTTCCTGCCCCCAGTCACTGGTAGTGTGTCTCAAGCATTGCAGTCTGCAGTTACAGCGATTCACAACTTAGCTTTGCAAATTAGGCATACTGTGATGAATCTTCCTTTCTGCTTGTCACTAGATTTGGAGCTGTCAGCTGGAAACTTAGATTTAATGCTTGCCTTTTCTCTGTCTCTATTCAGAACATTGTTAAAGTCATCATTGTGAATGTAACGCTGAGAGCAAGAAGTGTGAAAAGGCCAGGTGTAACTATGGAAGTTTTTATTAATGTGCTAATATCTGTAGGCACAGAGGGACACTTTCCTTTCTTTGCCCACCAACAGCCATGAGTGAGGGGAAAGAAAGTAACTTGCTATGTTAAAAATTCTCAGGATCAAACTCACATTATGTTGCTGAAAATCCAGCCCCTCTCTCCTGGTGGTGCAGTAAGGGAAAGGTGGTGTTCTGGAGAGTGTTGTGTGGTTTAATTCCCTTTCTTCTTTCAGGCATTTATATCCCTGAGGATGATGCAAGTGCTCCGGAGCGGTTTCGTGGCATTGGTGTGCGAATTGAGGATGATGTTGTGATAACAGAGGATGCACCTCTTGTCTTGTCTGCTGACTGTCCCAAGGATATCTACCACATTGAGCAGATCTGTGGCCGCAGCTCGTGATGCCCCTTCTCTGCCTCTTTCATCCTCCTTGGGAGACGCAGCCCCGCAGGGATGCAGATCCCTGTAGATGGCTGTAGTTGTCAAGTGATGGAACACATGGACAGTTGATGGCTGTTTCCAAGACTGGGGCTGGGCAGGGGAATGCAAAAGGCTTGGGTACTGAGGGATGAAAAAGCAAAGCAACCTTTTCTGTGTGCATTTTTCTTCTGATTTGTGCTGATGCTGAACTGTTGTAGGACATGGGAGTGGATTCATCTGTCTGCTGTGTGGATCCATGTGTTCTAGGGCTCTTGGGGGGGTTGAATTTTGGCAGTGCCACCAGATGCATGGGCACAACTGCTGAGACCGAGGCCCAATTTTTCCCCCTTAGCAGTAGTTTCACAACAATCAGATTTTAAAAATGAAGCTTTTATAAATGCCGGTTTGGGATAAGAAAGTGTCAGACAGCTTTAATTTTTATAGATCCATGTAAGGAGAGGGTTTGATAATCAGGAAGATGGGTTTGGTGGAGAGGTGGTTGTATCTGAAGCCAGTGGAGAATTCTTTTAGTATTTTAAGGCTAAGGATGTGTATAGACCTTGTTCAGGCATATGCAAAATAGGCCTGCAGCAGGGAAAAACACCTTGTCTGGTCTTCCAGCTTACTGGAGTGTTTGGTAATTTCAAAAAGGACACATAGGGCTCAGAAGGTTAAACATACCTATTCTTGCTGTCTTCCACATTCCCTTCTTTTTGTCCCAAAGGTCCATTCCTTTTTCCTGCTCTGAGTCCCTCTCTACCCTGGGAAGCAAGGCCATGCTGATTATGCTGGACTCCACAGGTGAGCTGTTGGTTGTCACCAACAGATGTGAGGTGTCCAGTTCTGGGACAGTCACAGCACCTTTCTGGCTTATGCTTGCTGTGTGCTGTAAGTGCCAGCAACTTCAGCAGTGTTTTTGAAGAGTCTGCCCTATGGTGAGTGTCAAGTCTTTACATGGCTTTTATATCTAATTGATTGGAATTTAAAGTAATTCTTCTTTTCTGCACTCTGAGGGCATCATAAGAGCTGACTTTTGGGTTTTTCCAAGTGCTCTGGTAATATTTTTGAGGCAGCTGCAAATGTGATTTGGGCTGGGCTGGATGACAAGTAAGGAGAAGAGTTTTCTACCCGGAACATCAGCCTACCACCCAGGCCATTGTATGCCATAGTAAATACACCTACTAGAGGCAAGCACAGCATCTGTGTATTTACTGAAAATATTTTGACAATCAGCTATTTAACATGTCTGAAAAATGCCTCTCATCAGAGCATCTCCTGTTATTTACAATTGCTGTTGCATCACCTCATTTCCTTTCTTATGGTAGCTTTCAGTGTTCTTCATCTGTTATTCTAAATTTTCTTCCCCTTCTCTTCCTAGACTGTCTATTTTTGACCCACTCTGTCACTGCTTCCTAATCCATTTTACTTTCTTATCAACGTCACTGCCTCTTCCCCAGTTTGGCCTAATTCCCCACAGTGAATATAGCCAGAAGCATGTGGGGAAGGTGGTCAGGGTTCTGGAGTTTGACATCTGGCTCTGTTGCTGGGTAATCTCTAGCAAAAGTGCAGACTTTTATTTTCCCTTTTTTTCCTCTTTTTTTTTGGGGGTGGGGCGGGGAGGGTTGGGTTTTGGGGTGGTTTTTTTTTTGTTGTTTGGTTTGGTTTTGGTTTCTTTTTTTTGTTTTTTCTGTGTTTCATTTCACTTAGTGAAGGCCAAGTGGGCAGTGTCTCACATCTCTCATTGCATTTAATGTGAATTGGGTGCATGCACTGGGGTTTGAATTTGCCTGAAAGGCAGCCAAGATATGCTATAATTATATTTTCTAAACATGACAAAAATAAATGCTTTTACAGGGTTTAGTGTATGAAGTTTCACGTGTTTAAGAGAATCTGCTAATCTCTGATGGCAGCACATGTTAAATACTAGTGTGGCAGTGATAGCTACAGCCTAAAATGTTAGAACAGAGGCTTCCTAAGTATGAACACAGACCTGATGAATACTTTTGATGTTGTTCTGATCTGTAATGCATTTGTTGTTCCAATTACACCTGTTAGAGCCATATCAACTGGGCCAAATCTTGGGGATTTTGGAACTATGTTAGCAGTTTAAAGTAACATTAATCTGAGAGATAGATGTGTAGGCTGATCTGCACATCTGCCCATGCATCCAACAAAGTTGATAATTGTACTTACTGTAAATAAGCCTTTAAAATGCATATATAAAAAATTATTTTTAAAATAAAACAATTTGTAGAAAGTAATTTCTCAGGCCATCAAGTTGCATGCTGTTGAATAGATATATGCACCTCTAAAAACAGCATTATTTTTCAGGGAAATTTATAAATTGTGTATCACCTGTCTTGGACTTGAAATAACATTGTCAAATGTAGGCACACACTAATTCCTGCTCCTCTCAGGAAAATCCTGTAACTTGTAAACACCAATAGATCTTAGGAATGCTGTGGATGAATGTTTCTGTCAGTAAAGAAGTGTTTGTGACTCTGCTGAGTGGAAAGTAATGGATCTGCTAGGGCTGCTGAGTGTGTCTGATTTAGGCTATGCACATTCTGTAATTCTTCCTTCTGTTCCATATTCTGCAATTCTTCCACTGTGTTCAGCCATTTTTTCAGCATAAACTGCTGCTGGTTTGAATCTCTTGTTCCATGTAAAGGGTGCATTTTGCAGAAGGTATTAAATCTGCATCCTATGAACCTCAATTTTTGAAGGCTTTTTCTCACTTGTTGCAGAGATGAATAGTCTGTGACCTACACACATGCTGCTGTGTCCCTTGCAAACAACCAAATCCTTAAAACACTTTACACAACCTTCATCAAGAAGCTCTGAAGAGCTGGGTTCTGTGGCTGCAGGCACAGCACATACCTGTGCTGTATCTCCCCTGTCACTGATCCCACCCTGCCAGACTGTCTGCCTCTGTCACAGAAGAGATTCCTCACTCCAGCCACTTGGGTGCAGGAGCAGCTCTCAGCAGTGGCACAAGTCGACAGCTGCTTGATGAGGGCACTGGTGGGATCACTGGGAGTGAAAGAGGGATTGAGGTGTACACAAGTTCACATGGGGAGAGATTTTATTTCATATGGCACAGGTCTTAAGGGCATCAGAGTATGAGAGAAAATGAGAGCCAGCCATCCCTATGGAGAAGCTGCTTTGCTTCCAGAGGAACCCTGAGAGGCTTTTGGCTTTCCCATTTTGCCTTCTACCAGGGGACTGCTTTGCCTTGCAGAGAGCTAGTAAAGTCCTGTTGTTAAATAGAGTCAGAGCAGAGGTATCAATTTGCAGATTTGCTTCTGTCATCGGAGTGGAACGAAATTTGACATTTAACACAATTTGGCATTCTACCTCTATGTGGAAAAATACAGTATGTTTTTCCTAAAATTGCATTCATTATTTTGCAAAGGAACACGGTGTAGGAAGGAGCAAACTGAGGTAGCACAGTAAAGAGAATTGAGATGGAAGTTTTTGGGACTGTTCAATGCCGTAAGAGAAGAACCAGGAGAAGGTTGTGATTTGGAGCTGTGGGGATGTGTGCAGGGGGATGGGAGAGCAAGGAGAAAACAACGGGGCATAAACTGGCTATTCAGAATGGTGCAATAGCTCCAGAAGGCTGGTTATGCTGTTTCATAACCCTGATTGATTTGTCCTACTCAGTAGGGAGGAACAAAAGAGTCAGATTGTATTGATGAACTTGGTCTTAACAGTTAGTTTAATTATTTATTTTTAAAATCAATAGAATTATCATATGAGAAATTTTATGCAGTTTCATGCATTGATTATGTGTCATATTTTAAATAATGCAAAGGGAAAAAAGTATGTTTCTAGGCAAAATCTTCATTATGATGGAGGGAGCAAGGCTGAGGTTACATGCTCTTATGCTATCCAAATTACTGCTGTGGAAATTGAGTAATTACTCCCAGGAGAATTAGCATAAGGTGAAAAGAGGGTTAAACTTCGAAAAAACATCTGTATGAGCTAAGTGACAAAAATGTTTTAATTGGAAAACAAAACTTGGCACTGACATAAATTGATGGTTTTAAATTTCTTTTAAACTGAGTAGTCCAGAAGTCTGTACAGGCATCTCTTTATTAGTATCCAGATCTAAAGTGCATTTAAGTTTATAATTCTGACATCATTACAGCACATCTGTTAAATATGCTCCCTAATGTGTGCACAGCCTCCACTTGATTAAAAATCATCCTTTGGACACTGTCACAGTGCTGGCTCTAGTAGTAGGTCTATAAAATTCACTGTATTTAAGAGATGTAACAATGAATTACATTTTAAAGCAGAATTTATAATTGAAATGGACAGTGAGGCACCGTGGGCTCAGTGACACTCAATTTCAGCTCCTTTCTCCTTCTCAGTTTGTCTTTCTGCCTTAACTGCCGGGCAGCTCTGAGCCTTTTTCCCTAGCAGCAAGTGGAGCAATGAATCCCTGTCTTCCTGGGACAGCTTATGCCTCAGTCTACTTGGTTGTTTCTCTGAAGGACCACCCAATATCTGGCTAACCAAAACCAGGCTTTTCACAAGACCGGCAGAAAGGAACAAGGAAGAATTTCCAGCTCTTCCATGTGTGTGTTACCTTCACTTGCTGACTCATACCACGTATGCCTTTTTAACAACCATGACAGAGTTATCCATTAACAATGGCAAAGGGGGGGGAAAAAAATCCTGTCTGGGTAAGCCTGACAATGAGATTTTTGAACAAAGAAAAAGTTTACAAGTCAGTTCTAGACCCAAAAGTGAGAATGTCTACTATAGGCTTCAATATATTCCTTCCATGGGAATGCTGGGGAAACAGGTAGCACTGCAGGAGCAATCTGCAGTCTTTGTTTGGGAACTTTTTGCAAATGCTGGTCTCAGATACACTGTGGTGGGGCAGAACTGACAGTGGTTAAAGCTCCATATTGGGTTTTTTCCTTCCAAGACCATAAAGAGCCTGTGGCTTTTTAAAGGAATCTCAGGTTTTCATAGTTCAGGCAGAAATATCATGGCAGCACAGGCTGAGAGCTCTCAGCTTGTGGTTCAACTGGAAGATGTTGGCATTCCAGTGAAAACTTTTAGAAATGCCTTTCTTTCCAGGGAAACAGCTCACTGCGTTTTTTTGTGAGTAAATCAGGCCAATGTGAACAATATTGTGTGAGAGGGGGAGAGGCTTGGCTTCTTTTTATTCCCAGAAGAGCAAGGCTCTGTGTGCCTTTGGGATATTAATGCAAAATGGGATTGGCCACTGATCCAAGTTAAGATTATGTGATCTGACTCTTGTACCGGGAAATAGTTAGCAGATGTCAGGTAATCTCTTATCATGTGAATATTTTACTCCAGTAGTGCTTTAAGTTTGGGGATAATATACTTTGCTCTTTCAGTCTAATGTGCACAGAGACTGTAACATACAACATCTGTTTTGCCTACGGGAGCTACAACCAGCGCCTCTGTAATTAATAGTATTACATCTCCATCATGAACACACAGCAAATTATTAGAGTCATTCTGAGAAAGCACAGCTGTTAATGGCACAGCAGGGGGTTGGGTTTAAGCTTTCTCTGCAGGCCTCGTTCCAGGCTACAAAACCTGGTGTTCCTGGTACTACCTATGAACACCCTTCCTTTGGCACCTTGGCAGAATGACCATTTCTATTGGGTGGCCCCTGTGAAGTTTGTGTTGGCATTTCTGTGCTGTTGTCCTAAGGTGTCATCAAGATCTGCTTAACAATTTTAACGTTGCTTCTTGGATAGACAAGGTTTGATTTGGCATCAGGGATTAGGAGAGTTCTGCTGTGGAGCCAGGTCTGGCTGGCTCCTTGCCAGACCTGCCACACCGTGCTCCTTGCCACACCGTGCCCTTGGTCCATCAACCCAGCTGCTCGTGTCTTCCTGTCCTCAGTGGGACAGAGGCACGGCCCTACTGACAGCTCAGGAATCTCCAGTCCTCACATCCCCATGCAGCTGCTCCTGTCACAGAGGCCTTAATCTCCAACTGTCCTTCTAACTCTTCCCCCTCTGGGCTTGCAGAGGTACCAGTCTGGAGCCAAAAGCTGTAGCCTCTGGTGTGCTTGTTGCACTGACCAATTGTCGGATTCCATATGGTGCCTCTGAGGCTTCTGTGATGCATTGCAGTATCTGGTATGTATATTGCTTTCTAATTTATGCTTTACACTCTTCTTTTTTCCAGAAGATGAGCTATTTAACAGCTACATGGGTGTTACTGTGGTGACTGTAACCAGGCAAAACCATGCAGTTTGTACTGACATAGTTCTACATTTGTGGACTTGGAGATGATTAAGAAATTTTTAAGGGCAGAACAGAGAGAGGTTTCTCATGAACTTTCAGTTACACACCATGAAGTGGAAAGGTATCATTTATCTTCAGAAGTGCAAGTGTATTAATATCTATACACAAACATCACACATTAGGCAAACAAACGTTGTGACTTCTAGCTAGTTAGAGATTTAAAAGATGTTTTCTCCAACTGTAATTAAGATTGTTTAGATATTTGACTTTTCATTTCTTTGTGTTTTGTTTGGATTTCTTGTTACATTTAATTTTACCCTAGAAGTTCCAGGGTTTATTATTTTTGGGGTTTGAATAATTGCATTATCTCTATAATGTATTTCACTGTAAGTCACTGCCATGTAGCCTTAAATTTGCCTCCATCTTCAGGGGCTTTTTTTCACTTTTATAATATAATTTCCCTGCAGTATGAGGTTTTTTCAGGAGACAGCATTCTGTGATTCTCACCTGAGGAGTACCTTTGCAAAAAAAGGTAAGAATGTGCTATCTGAAAGATGTGATCATTACTCTTGAAGCTTAAAACTGTAAACTGTGTGAGTTTTGAACCCAAATGTACCATTCTAACTTAGGCTTTTAGAGATATAAAATTGAACAAGTAGAGCAATTAATGGAAAGAAGGATTGTAGAACAAACTTAAATTCCTAATAAACTGATAACTGTAAATTAATCTCAGCAATTAGATATAAAAGCTATTTTCCTCTAGTGTGCAACTCTTTGAAATTTTAGTGATCTTTCATAATAAATTAGAAGACTGATAAACTGTTTCTCTAAGCTTGTTTGAGACAAGAATTGCACCAAATGCCACATTTCTGAAGGATTTCATTTTTAATGATTCACAAGCTAATAGAGGACTGAGTTGAAATCCTCTACCATATTGCCTATATTCTGTTAATAGAGTCACTGAATGAAAGGGTAGGAGGGAGACCCCTTTGATCAAGTAGTTTGAGCACCTTCCTATTACAGCCATTGCATTTCACTTCCTCAATTTAGTGCTGAGCCTGGTAGTTTTTGTGTGACAGCAGCAGATCCCTCAGTAAGGCATCAAGCCTTGAGCAGAAGGCTGGTGGAGGGAGAAGAATAAGGTGGAGAATGGCTTCTTTCAGTCATCTGCTCCAGCTGTTAACCACCCCATCATCAAAAATCTATGCTCTTTGTTTTCCCACCCCCTACCTCCAAACAGGCATTATAGGGAGGATAAGGAGCAGCTTTATATGTTTAATGAACCTGCTCTGGGTTCAGTGTAGCCCTGACAGTGGGACTGTGACTGTACTTCTGTAAAAATGTCTACAACTGTGAAATTCATTCGCATTTCTCAGAGTCCCCAGAGCTGCACAATGGGGCCATTCACAGTTTAGCAAGAAGGACAAAAAACCAGAGAGGAAAGAAAGAAAATGAGCAATGAAGAGACATATGTGTTGCATGACTCTCCTCTGGTAGAAAAGATCTTGGATGTGTACAAACACAAAAAAGAAAATCAAGTCTTCTGGAAAATAGTGCCATCTCCTTTTAATTCTTTTATCTCCTAGTACTTCACATAATCTCTGTGTGTTTAAAAAATTAAATGTAATGATACAAAAGGGGCTGCAAAGTGACTCCTCTGGACCTGGATGCATACTACACTGGGACCTGCCCTGCCTGCCCTTCTTTTTGTCATCATGTTTGTTCCCTTAAAATCAGCTACTGGACAGGACACAAGCATTGTCCAGACATTATCTAAGTTTTCCCTTTATTCCCTGAATCATCTGGCTTTGATTGCAGATTACTCATGCCAACACAAAGTGAAAGAAAAACCCAAACCTGAAGAGTAAGTACAAAGGAGAGAACCAAGTAATCCTGTGAATCGGTGTTGCCTTTTGGGTGACATTGTGCATTCAGGATCTGGTGTTTGAGGAAAGGCCCATCCTTGTCTATGTTCAGTTACATTTGACCACTTTAACCACCTCAATAGCAAATAGTCTTTCCTTCAAATCCTCATTGTGTTTGTTGCTCTTGCTTTACATTCGAAATCTAACAGGCACAGTACAAATTTTGTGTACCTCCAACTTTTTCCCATCTCACTTGGTATACTTGCATTGATCCAGCTACAGTATATTTAACAGCTAAGAAATACACTGTGGCAGAGATGTTTTCATCCTGTCACCTGGTATTTTCAGAACATTTCCATTGGAAAGCTTGCTCCAGATGGTATGCTGGAAAATAAGAATGCCACTGAGTGTAGTTAAAAGGAGGGGTGACCTTTTATAGGATCCATAAGTTGGATTTGCCCTGGAAAAAGTTTTGGGGAAGGTCTGATGCAGGCAGCTTGTCCCAACCCCAAACAATGACCAGGAGGATGTCTCTGTGAAACATTATTCCACACCTGGAGGAGAAGGGTTGTGAGCCTGTGTACACACACCATGTGGTTTTCTGCACACTTCCCTTTTTGATTCAAACAGGGGGAAGCAGATACACCCTTACATTCCTTTCTTCAGTAAATAATTAGATTAATTAGAAGTGCCTAAATCACAGAGTAGTTGCAAACTGAGCACACAGTGATGGATAATCTCTATTGCTTGTTTTGAATTCATCATTTCCTCTATCTTCTCAACCCAGTCATGTCATTATTTTGCTCTCTTTTCAGGCTCTTCCATTCAGTCTCTTGTAACCTGCTTGCACACAAACCATTATTTCATTTTGTCTGGAGGTGGCTGGACTGATGATAATATTTAATCCGTTTCAGGAAGTTTTAGAGGTCACCAGTGTCAAGGAACAACAATTTGCCTTAGCTTCTTTATGAAGTGTGTTATTTTTTCAATACAGTATTATTTTATGGCAAAATAGAAGCATTCTTGAAATTTATACTTGTTGCAGATATCATATCCTCTTCCACCAACTCTAAAATAGTTACATAAAGCAGAAGATTAAAAACATTTTTTTATTATAAAAATCTGGGCAAGGAAGAAGTTGATTCTTTATTTCTAGCTTTTTTTATGCAATAAACACATTTTTAAAAAGAGTAACATTTTAGGCAGAAGATGAACTGATTAACAGAAGTTAATAACATGAATTGCAATTAATTTTGTAGCTGTTTAATATATAAAATTTTTAAGGCATCTTTTCACTTCTGGCAGGTGTAAAATCTCCCAAGTAAATAGTTGAGATTAGACTAGTCTTGAACTGGCATGTTCCAGTCTCTGACTGGAAGTGTTATTTCTGTACAGGCTGCTATTACGTATCGTACTCTCAGCTGGTCTTCATAAAAAGGCCAGCTGAACTATTGCTGAGCCTGTGGAAATAGGAACAAGTGTTTCCAGTGTTATCCCAGCAATGTTTTAGTTATTAGCAAAGGACTCTTGCTCCCATGAATTCCAGTCTTGATGCAAGTGACTGATGTTCTCTGTCATACTCTAACAAGTATTTGAAACATTAAGTATTAATGATGCATTCAAATAATGGAAAAAATTTCTCCCAGCTGATCTGGCTGCACCTTTCGTGGAAGGATCACTCTCCATGTGAGACTGGCTGTGGCTGTGCTGGTTGGGTGAAATGGGGCAACAGGCTCCCTATGAGCTTCTGCATGTGAGGCAGAAGGAAATGTAGATTTTGTGAGAATGCAAGGTCTTGCACGTCTCTATGAATGTGCTAGTGCTAATGGCAGAAGCCACAATTCCCTTTTTAATTAAAAGGCTCAATATTACAATAAAAATATGCTTTATCCATTTATTCTGCAATTTTAGTTAAAATTAACTACTGTGATGGGTTTAGCCTAGTGCATGCAGTGTTCATGGAGAGATACTTCATCCCTTTGTTACATGGGCAGTTTGTATCTTCTTGGGGAAAAAAAGGGAAGATTTGACCCTTGACGGCTTTCCAGCTGTTTTCTGTGCCTCATGGTAATTTTAAAAAAATAAATAAATAAAAATAATTGTTGCCTTTTTTACACACTCTTTCCCTGACCATTCAGAAGTTGAAATGTCCCCAGTGTAAACTCAAATCCAGCACACAGATACATACTCGGCCTTGCACACCTACTCTTTTCCATGTAATATGAACAAAGAATGCAAAATGCTACTACAATCATCTGTTAAAAAATCATATTGTTCACAGCCATTCTAGAGAAGTCCTTCAGATGTGTGAGCAGTCCACTGCATAGCCACAATGTTTAGAGGATGGAATGATATTTGTTCAGGTTCCCTGAACTTAGAGGCAGTTTTTATCAGGTGGGACAGAGGACTCACTTCCATCTCAGAGAAACATATCCTTGAAAATTATATGTATATCTTGGTGGCATATGCCTGTGAATCACGAAGAGAGAAAAAAATTAACTTTGCAAATTTGTATACACATATTATTTCTTGTCCTGGAAATGATTTGATTTTTTTTAATATGCTTTTGAATTTGCAGAGGGATGGTTTCTACAGAGTTCCCTGGTGTTAGTTACATTAGCATTTTATAGGTTGCTCACGTAAACTCTTGAGCTTTCATGGCTCTCAGTATTAGCTTTTTAATATAGCACAGTTCATACTTGCTCTTACTGCTGTCTCATTTTGGTTGGGTTTTTTATGTGACTCCCCATCTGCAATGAATGTGGCCCACACTTGTTTGAAAACTTTCTTGTCTGTAAATCTGCTATTGATGGTCTTTTTTTCCTTGCATATTGTAACACTCTAAGAGCTTAACTTGCTTGTATTTGTTACAAAGATGAAATATTCTAGATAGCGAACCCAGATCTCATATTACGAGTGGGAACCCAGAACTTTTAGATAACAAATGGAAGTCTCTTCTACATTTGTACCATTATTTTGGTTGTTCCACAGATATAGAAATCCATAGCTGAATTGTCTAAATAAATTTAGTAAATAGTGCTCCTTATTCAAAGAACACATGTAAATAACTCCCAGCCAAATGTTAGTTATTGACTTGGAAGTTAATGTACTTTTTGAAGTGATCCCAGTATCACTCTTCTCTTTTGGGCATCTGAAAATGTTTAAAGCAACATGTCGTTTCACACCTTTCTATAAGAAAAAGGCAATTTCTACATGGGGTGAAGAAAAATGTAATTTAAATAAAAGTGTGTTTTATTTTGGATATTAATGTCTATAACAGCAGCTTTCCTGAACAGAGAGAAAACATTTTCTGTCTAAAAAGACCTTCTTAACAGTTATTCTAGATACATTTCTATGGACAATTCAGATAGTTTTTTAAAAGTCTGTATAAGATACTGAGAGGAGCAAAACTTATGATTTCACAAGTCTTACGAGGAAAGGATGTTCTCTCTTGTGCATTAATGTGTTTCATCATAATTCCTGGGTGTCTGTCCAGCTATACATAGTAAATATTTCACATACCAATAAAGTGATTCCTCAGCAATTCAACCACTCAGCACAAATGAGGCTTAATTTATGATGGATATCTGCACCTGTTAAACAGTGAAATAGGCTCCTGACATAAATGGTTCTTTCATGCTGTTACTTCTCTAAAATTTTTATAGGTCCTATCTTTCTAGATTCTAATCTTTTAAAGACCATGATTTCAAAACCATTCCTGAATTTTGAAATTTCATATTGAAGAAGGAATATATGTGATTTTGAGATAAAGTGTATATATGTAGTGTTTAGATCAACACCATCAAAGGAAGGCATAAAATGTACCTATTACTCAATTAGGCATTTGTTTTGTATATCTAATGATAAAATCAATATGAGGCTCCATCAGAGGAGAGATCCATCAGCCTCTATCTTGCTAGCATTCAATCAAGAGATTGAATTTGCAAACTTCAAGGGGGAGAGATGTTTCTCCATTTTTTGGCAATCCATATTACACTAATTCGGACAGCTTTTACACAGAGCTGCACCAGTTTACTCAAGCATTGCTTTCAATATCATTTCATTAAATCAATGCAAAAGGTTGTGTTGACCTTTTAAGTATATATTTAAATCTGATCAGTGGAGCTTAAATCGATTAGGAACTGATTTTAGACAACTCTTAAGGCAAATAAGTGTGTCCACACAGGGTTCCTCAGCTGTTCAACAAATTGATGTGAAATCCAATTTAAATTAAGCCACTGCAAACAAACCACTGTTGTGTTGTACATGAGTCCCAAATGCGCCCTCCAAGTTCTTTGAGAACTTTCTTTCTAACTTGAACAAAGAACCCAAGGGAGATACAGTTAGTGGAGTGAAAGCTGTTCATCCCTGTCAGGAAAGGAGGAATGACTATAAAACACAAAAAGCTTCCAAACAAACATCCAAGGTTCAGCCAAAAACTGTGTTTATAAACCTGTTCACTGTCAAATGACGGTTATTTTTTACTCTTTTCTCTTGGCAGCTGTAACTGTAGTGAACAAGCCAGAAATGCCACCACTCACCAGATTCTGGCAGGAGGAAGCCTCCTCCGTATCTCACAGGTTTAAAAGATCCAAAGTGAGTTTAAAGGAAATCCCCTCTAGTTCACATTGGCTAGGGATTAGGATACCCAAGGTTTTCAACCTTCAGTTTGCCTTCACAGGAGCTTTGGGGTTTTCATGGTGTAGATTATTCCTCTCTCCTAAAACATCACTGAAGACCTTTGCAGGACTGCAGAGAAGCCCCTTGATCTTCACAGCTCTTAAGTCTACAGGGGAATTTCAAAGATTTTGCTCTCAGAGCAAAGAAATGGGAGATGCAAAATGAACTTCACTCCATATTGATTGGTAATGCAAATGAGATAGACTAAGATGGGTATTTGTAGAAGGGAAAGATTAGCTGATAATGTCTACATTTCAACAAACCTGTAGCCTGGGTTTTAATGACTGAGTCTAAAAACACCAACAATCATAGAATCATACGATAAAATAGCCTGTGAGAAAAAGCAGGGGTGAAAGCAGTAAATAGAAGGAAATAGTACAGTAAATTGAGGGAAAACTGGTATAGTATAAGCAACTACCTTAAGTATTAATCCAATAACATGGGAATGAAAGTTGCACTCCTGAACTTCTGGAGGCTATTGGTCCCTCAACCTCTCCCACCCACTCTTATCCAGATAAATTGTCATCTGCTTCATTTTCCCCCGTCCTAGAACTGAGGAAAGTAAGTGAACAGTTTTCCTTATACTCTCCAAAATGTTTTAATTATTTGACAGTTTTGCTGTATGAAAGAAGAGTTTTAAGGGCTCTTCCTCAGTTTCACACCCCCTTCTAACCAAAGGTTGCTGTTTGATGGGCATTTTGGAGCTCTCTTTGCCAGTCCAAACCCCAACAGGAGAGAAGTATCAAAATGCAAAGGTAGGTTCTCCTATGAACAAAGGGAGGTAAGAGAATGGGCCTTTGTTTTTCTCCTCCAGGGATTCAGAAGGGTCTGGTGGTGACTGCTGATGGTTTGGTTGTGTGGCACTGGTAGATTTCTGGCCTCTTTCCAGCTTTTCTGGTTCCTCAAAATTACTTACAATATTCCCATCCAAACCTGTGCAAGTGATTATCTCGAATGGTTGCAGACTCGCAAAAGGTTACAGCATGGGAGTGAACTCAAACATAAGGGTCTTCCATGTAAACTCATGAGTATTTCTATATGTTGAGGTAAAGGAATTAACTCCTTGGTACCAAGTGGAATAAACTCATAGAACTTCCTATGTGTCTTACTGAAACCTCCCCAAAGCTGTTGCTTCTTGTTCTATGCTTTTATTTTTTAAAGTCTTGTTGACTGCAGGTGAGTGGGAGTGTATTCCTAGTGCTGGACATGGCTCTTTCCTCTTTCTCCTCACACACATCAGTGAATCCTTAAACTGGGTTGATAAATGAAATTTATGAATGTGGTGAGCAGAAGGAGAAAGAAAAAATCACAAAACCCCCACCACGACTGGAGGGGAGAGAAGAAGAGACTATGTCACTTTGCAGTGATAAATTACCAAAAGCAAAAATTACCCAAAGTAAAAATTACCAAAGCAGTAGGCTCTGCACTTACACTTGCCTCTCTGCTTGCTTGTATTTTCTGCATTTCCTGCAGCTGTCAGAATTGGGGAGCTTCTGTGTTCTGATCTTTGCTGTCGCAATTGCCCTTCTTTCCACTGATGTTCTGGAGATCCAGTTGTGCTGTTTGGAAATGAAAGGAAATGGTGTTTAACACAGCAAGATACATTCAAGGTATGTTCACTATAGAACTGGCAGAGAGACCATCTCTTGTGGGATTTGCTGACCTAGATGCTGTAATGAACTTTCCAGTGAAGTCCAGAGCAAGGCTAACATCAGCATATTGTCTTTATCTAGGCATTCATAACTGAGAGTGGTTAAATGACAGAAATACTTTAAATCCTGCCTTCTGAGGACTGAGTTAGGTACCACAACTTTTTGTTCCTGCTGGTATGGGAGGCAGAGGATTGATGGCTCCCTCACTCTTGGCTTCTTTTGTAATATCCATACAGTTTTTGTACCAGAAATTGCCATGTCTGTGGGCCACCTATTTTTTTTTCCCATTCCTTTGTGTCTTTCTAAGAAGAAATGGTATAAAATTAGTTCATTTTATGCCCTGAAATCCCATCTGAACTCACTTCAACATCCCCCCTGCCTAAAACCAAACCAAACCAACAGTAACAACAAAACCCACCAAAAAAGTGTCAGAAAAACTTGGATCTTTACAGTTTTCAGTTGTCAAATGGTGCCTTTGCTACGACTACCAGGGACTACAACAAGATGCTTTTACTGACAGCAGCATCTTTCCTATTGTGACAAAGAAGGATGGCAAAGACTAATGAATTGTGTCTTATTGAGCAGGGCCTGCAGTTAGGAACTTGATTCCATCAAGAGATCTTTGGAGGAATCTGTGGATACTATACTTCTTGGGAAAAGAACAAAGAATTAATATGGGAAGACAAATACAAAGCTACAGGTCAATGGTTGTCATCTTCTATTCAAAAATCATCAAAATCTTTGACTCGGTGGAGGTAGCTTCCAGACTTCTCTTTTCTGAATTTTTTTTTTGTCTGATTTTAGTGCTTATTCCCTCTGTATGACTCTCTCCCCACATTCAAGATTGTCAGGGAAAAACTGTAGATAAGAATATGTGTAAACAGTGTTTTAGTGTCTCCCACGCAGCAGTCTGGAACTGCCTCCCCTCATGTTTCTGAAGGTTCATGGATTTCCCAAATCAGTAGGAGTTTATTGATTTATATGCAGGCAAGCTTGTGTTACTACTTTGGTTACTCTTGTGGTTTTTCCTGGCTACCGCTAATTAGCCTGGCAGATCTTCCAGTGTTGCTTACATGCAGTAGTAAATGAATATAACTACTTGTATTGAGTTATCATAACATTCTCTTCTTTTTTTTTTTTTTTTGTATCCTCCTTAAAAGGATAAAAGGCACTTTGAAAACTCGTCTGAGCAATGTAATTGATCCAGACTGTGACCTGATACTCAAATGGTGCGGTCTCCTGCACTTGGACTATCCCATAGCCTCTTGTCACCTCATGCAGTTCTTCTGGGTAATTCAGGTTAACAATCATCACTCCTTTGCTAGTGCTTTCCTGTTAGTTACCCTCTGAAAGGCTTGTCCTCTCAATTACAATCCTAGCCTGTTTTTCACATCTCATTGGGATCCCAGCTCAGGTTAAAGATTCCTTCTCTCTTCCAAGCCATCACTCTTCCCTGTGTATGCATTTTCTTTCTCAGTTGCTATAGGCAGTCTCACCCTCCTGCTTCTTCAGCCTTGTGAGTAATATAGGTGCCCAGGCTGCAGCTGGCCTAGAGGTGTGGCGACTCTTGGGCCCACGTCTTGCCTCCCCAGGCTGCAGGCGGCGTGGAGAGTCCTGGCTTCCCCGGGGCCCTCCGTGCAGGCTGGGAGCCTGGCTGTGGAACGTTTCCTTTCCTCTGAGCAGAAGCCGGGATGCTGCTTTCCTTTCTCTCGGGAGGTGGCAGCACAGCCAGATGCAATCAGCGTATGCAGATTGACGCCCAGAACTGCAAAGGGGTGGCAGGGAGGAGGTGAGGTCGGTGTTGGATTCCTTCCGAGATGGAGCTCCTTAGCTGGGAGCAAGGATTAGGATGGGGAGCACAGGGGTGCTCATGCACAGGAGGGATAGCTTCAAGCCCTTTCTTGAAGCGGGATAGAATCATCCTCACGGTAAGACACTGAGATCCCTCTGTCCTGACCATGTTTCTCTGTATCAGCTGCAGCTGATTGTCAGGCGTGATGTGGGGCCCGAGATGCCCACTGTGGGGACGGTGTCATTTGCTGAGTGTACAGCCACAGCCCCAATTGCTTGTTTATTCATGTGTGGGGAAAGACTCTCTGCAGGAGATTGGGCAGAGTCAGTATGTACTGTGCGTTTTGCAAGCATCCACTTTCCTGCAGGCTGCCACAGTGGTTGCATGTTATTTTAGCTATCAAGCAGCTTAAGGTAAAATGCCAGGAGAAAGGAAGAGCGACAATTAGTCATCATCCCATTAAATGCTACAACCTGCTCCTCTCTCAGAACCTCATCTGTTCTTTTTAGCCAGTTTGGAGGCTCCCGTTCTCTCCTGAGGTTTTAGTAATGGATTACAAAGACAGGGGTACTATATGGGGTTTAATGTGACAATCATCTGGAAAACATACACAGAGGCAGGGGGTTTGGGTTTCCACAGAAAGCAAGCACAGTCTGGTCCAAAAATCTATGGGATATATTGCTTAATCTACCCCTCTGTCTCTGTCTCTGAATTCAGTTTCCCTATGCCAAGCACACTGAATCAGCCGGAGATGCTACAGAGCCTTGGTGGGAGGTTGGTTGCCTACTTCATGAACTTTGAGAAAGTTTTGTGGCAACACAGAATAACTGTAGATTCAGTTTTGCCCCAACAGTAATTTGTGAATGCTGTCTGTGGGCTTGTGCATCCCAAAGCAAAAGGTGCTAGAAATCCCAACTTAGCCAACTCAAATGGTTTTACTAGCATCAGCAACTGGAGGGCAGCCAGCCAGTCAGTCCTGCAGTTCTTTAAAGAGTAATAACATGCACCTGATTTTTGGTCCTTGGATGGCAACCACTGACTAGCAACTAGTCCCATATACCAGGTAATTCCTGCTTGAAGCTGCTTAGGGCACCATTGAAACCACACTTTAAGCAGGCAGCACTGAGAGGGTGAAGCAGAGAACAGCAAGAGAAAACTTGAGGTTTGTAAGCACTTAGAAAAGGGCCACCTCCCTTTTTTTCCCCCTCTTTGCTCCTGGCAGTCTTGGAAGGCCCATTCTTACTCTCATGACTTGCTCTGAAGAGTGTTTGAAAGTGCTGCAATTCTCTTTCAGAACAGTTTCTTTCCTAAGTGACCCAAGAGCCCCAGAAAGACCCTGTCACACTGGAGGATTAGTCATGGTAACTGCTCATCTCTGGGGCTGGGAAGCAGAATGCAAAAAGCTCAGACAGTGAGGACTAAGCAAATCCACCTTTCCTGTCTGCATTTTCCCTCTAACTCAGTTCTGGGGGAACGTCCCACTGCCATGTGGATCCCTCTGCTCTGGAGGGACAAGTTGTATCAGTATAACCATCACCAGGCCTTCTGCCTGGTCTCTGTGCAGGTGCAGAGCCGGGGCTGCAAGCAGCCACCCCTCCAGGAGCAGTTCCACAGCAGTCCAGTCAGGCACACGCATTCAAAGAGTGCATGTATGGAGGAGGGAAGCATTGGAGGGATACATCCCACATAGGATAATGTTGGTGACTGCAGAAAAATAAACAACAAACCACCAACAGAATAAATGTAAAGGAGAAGGGCAGTGACCAAAATCCAAGACCCTGGTTTTGAAAGGTTGTTGGTACCTTGCCTTTTGGAACAATCTTTGATAATTGGGAGAGAGAGTTTGTCTCATTTTAATTGGGACTAACCATATTCACAGCAGTTGTCACATGTCACTTTGTCTGTCTCCCTGCCTTTTCAGTTTGGTAGCCTTCTCTTCTTCCCCTGCATGTCCCAGAGATTTGAAAAATGATCCATTCTTCAAAGCATCCCCGGTAATTTGGACCACAGTGTTAAACTTCTTTTGAGACTGATGCCTCTCAAAGCTTCAGCCTTTCTTCCTGCAGCAGCTTCTGACAACCCTCTATAACATACAGCTTTAAGAGGGGAAAACAGGTCTGAGGAGATGCACTTTTCCTAGGAGGAAAGAGATTAGAGATGGCACTAAAATCAACAGAAAACAGATTATTTCATGTATAGAAAAGAAGGTAGCTTAGCCCTTTCTATGAAGTGCAGGACTATACTGTCACTAATTTCACTTTGCAAAAGTGAAAATTTTGCAATTTTCAAAAATTTGAGAGATTTGGAGATCTCTCAATGCACTTGTCGGTAAAATGTATCTGCATACACAGATCAGTAAATATTAATTAATTAAACATGCAGGTAACTGTTCTGTTCTGCACCGTTTGCTACCTTTTTTGTTTTCCTATGAACACCACCACCTTTTTAGCAAGACTTAACTCAAGATCTGTGTTGCTACATTGTTTTTGCTGCCAGATACAGAAAGATAAATCCAGACCACATGATTGGTGCCTGCATGGCTTTTGCCCATTGGCAACCACCTCCCCCGGTGACATCAGCTGAGGAGGGGAGAGTATAATTTTATATTACAGTAGTCAAAGTGAAAATGAATGTTAACATTTCTCTGGAATGTATATGCCCTAGTCTACATGTTTGTTCAATTGCTTTGGTTTGGTTTGAAACCAAACCAATTGGTTTGGTTAAGAAACCTCCTGGTTTCTTACTGAGGAATGTCCTACTGGGGACATTGCCATACACATTTAGGAATTAGGGTTAGAATTGATGCTTCTATTAATAAGAAATCTTGCAAATTCTGCTTTGAAAAGAGCTATTTTCTTGAAGGTGAAAAATACATTTTCTCAAGCACCCACCTCCTATTTTCAAAATACTCCTTTGTAATAGTCCTGAATACAGAGCAACAGGACAAAAACGTGAATTTGTTTCTGTTCGGTGAAATGGAAGCTTTCCATATAGGTAATGAGAGATGTTAAACGGTGTTTACATGAGGGAGGGCATTTTTCTTCTTCAAACTTACCTTTATTGTCTGTGAAACTTTCAGGCTCAGCCTGACCCTGCAAATATTTAGGTATGTGCATAAGTCAAGGCACAAGTGTTACATGTCTTTCAAATATGAATCCAAATCCAAATATTAAAATTATTCACACACATCCAATGACAGTGTCATCTCGTTCTTACTGCAGGTCCCTACTTTAGGTTTATTTGGAGACTGCCAGATACCCCACCCCAGCAAGCACTGGGTCTCAGGTAAAAGCTGTGTGCACACAGCAAGATGGGTACAATGGAGCCAGACCAGAACAGTGCTGTTGGGTCCAAGTACTTGTGAAAGGTAGAGTACAGATATTGCTTCCCTGGATCTATGCAAGAGAATGGCCTTTTAGTGCTTCTACAAGCTCCTCTTCCCCACATCCATGGAGCAGCACGGTGTACAAACTGATTTAGAAGGGGTGACTCTGCAGAGAGATCGCATCTCCAGGGACCTGCAAAGCTGGGTGAAATTTCAAGACCTGCAGTTGTCCTGCTGGAGAGCGTACTGCCCTCAGTTTCCATATCATGGGGAATACTGCCACTGACCTTCTCGGGAAGGTACTGACGGAGGAAGTTCCAAGTACCAGCTCCCGTGCCTGTTGTCTCCAACCTTGCAACAGAACAGGCAAGGCTTGGGCAGCTCTGGTAGCACCTTTAAATCCATGCTGACTGTAACTACTGTAAGACCAAATTGCACGCCGTAAGTGTAACCAGGACGCCGCGCGTCCTATCTCCAGCAATTCCATGATCCTTTTAAAAAAACCTGGATTGAGGGAGAACAAAAGGGCTATAGCAGCAACACCACCGGCCTCACCTCGTCCTGCATCGATTACGATGGGCAAAAACAAGCTAGAAATTTATTGAGGGCTAAAGTCCCTCATGGGATGAGGGCAGGGAGGCAAGTCCCAAGGGATGTTAGTGAGGTGCTGCACCGAGAGGCCGAACACGGGTAGCGGAGTGATGAGGTAACCCCGCACAGCCCCGCCCTGGCTGCCGCCCTCAGGAGCGCGCTCACGTGACCGCGCTCACGTGACCGCGCCCTCAGCCCCCCCGCACCTGCCGGAGAGGGGGCGTGGCCATGAGCTCACCCCTCCCCCCGCCTCTCGCTCCTCCGTCCCTCCTGCCCCGCCCCGCCGCGCACGCGCGCGGAGCGGGACGGGCCGACTCACGCACCCAAAATGGCGGCCGCAATGGATGTGGACACCCCCAGCGGAACCAACAGCGGCGCCGGCAAGAAGCGCTTCGAAGTGAAGAAAGTGAGGCCCCGCCGGCGCGCTCCTCCGGCTTCTCCCGGAGGGACGGGGGGGCTGGGGTCGGCCTGATGCCGGCGAGCGGGACGGAGGAGGGGACGACTTCCCGCTCCCCTTACGGAGCCGGGAGCCCGGTTCCGCACCGGGGCGGTGGGAGGGGCGGGGCGAGGCGAGGCCTGCGGGGAGTCCTGGCGTGCG
Source organism: Aleadryas rufinucha (assembly GCA_013397815.1). Classification (NCBI taxonomy): domain Eukaryota; kingdom Metazoa; phylum Chordata; class Aves; order Passeriformes; genus Aleadryas; species Aleadryas rufinucha. The sequence goes on from VZTH01018309.1 coordinate 116,158, forward strand.
TCCGGCCCAATGGCTGGGGCGGGCCGCCGCACGTGCAGCGGGAGCTGGCCAATCAGCGGGCGCGGCTGGCGGGGGTGGGAGCAGGAGCAGGGGGCGCCGACGGGGCCGTGCCGGCCGCGGGATGCTTTGGTCGGGGTTCCGCCGCTCGCTGGCTTCGGGCGCTGCGGCCCCGACGGGACTCGGCTCCTCCGTACCCAGAGCCTCTGGGCAGCTGAGTCCGGAAAGCAGCGCAGGAGTGCTTCCGCCTCCCCATCACCCCCGGCCGCTGTGGCCCTAAAGCATTGTAAAATGCTTTTTACAAGTGTCTATGGCTGACATTTTTTCTCCTTCTTATTTAAATCGACCCATAACAACGTGTTAGTCAGCAAATGTTCTCATGCCACCCTGGCTTGCCTCGTCGCTCAGAGCAGCCATAATATCGCTCTCCTATCCAGTGCCACCAGTTTGTCAGCTGGGTCATGGTGACGGTCCGAGGCTCTTCGCCAGGGTGTAGAGAAGCAGGAATAGATTGTATGGGCTTGTACTAAGGTATAATTTGAGGGAAAGTGACCCTTAGACTGGATATCAGTAAACATTTCCAGTCATTCCTCCTTGTAGATGAGTTGGTTTGAAATGCAGCTGCCATCAGTGATGATGGTAACCTCTGGATCTGTGCAGAAGGAAGTGTTTGGGTGACATAATTGCTTGTCCTTTGGAAATAGGGACAGATGTAATGAGGTGTAGAAAGTGGCACCGTTTATGTGTCAGTGGCATTCCTCCTCCCCAGCAAAGTACCGAGACCTTTGTTGCATGTGTGGCTCAGTACAGGTCTGTGGGTCATCAGTGTAGACCATGATGGGACAAGAAATTAAGTACTGGAGCATGTGGGAGAGGTAAGGGTGCTGAGAACTTTTATCTCAGCTGCCTTGAAGAATGCATGAAGTCCATGAGAGATGAGTACCTCAGCCAGAAGGCCATCTAGACTTACAGTTGGAAGATGGGGAAAAAAATGAGATCACTACTGGTGCATGTCCTAAAAGATTTAGTAGTATTGTGAATACTTTTTATATGGGTATTAATGAAAAATTGAAGAGCTTATCAAAGTCCAATACTGCTCATCAATACTTGGAAGTCTGCATTCCTCCTTCAGAGTCCCAAATTGAGGGAAAGCAATGAAAACATTGAGATGGAAATGGAACACAGTAGAGAAGGTTTACTGTAGAGAAGATTTACTATAGTACAGTCAGTACAATTATATACTGAAAAAAGGTAAGGGAGAAAAAAATCTATACTACTTAAGTAGTAAATGAAGATTATCCCAATTACCAGTACAATATTTTGGATTGCTTTGGGTGTTGAGGGCAGGCCCATTTATTTAATGAGTTTACAAAAGACCTGATTGTCAGGAGGAATAAAAAGATACCATGTTTTTCTGCATAGCTGGCCCTAAAGTCCTCAAACCCTTCCCCTGAAGTAGCATGGGACAGTGCTATTAGTTTTTTCATATGTATAAAGGAAGTCTTTGAAAGGTTAATTTGGTAGTACTTTGAAGTTTTTATATCCAGCCTTGCTGATAGGTTGTTGCTTATTAACCTTTTGTAGGGAAGATTATTCAGAAGTCAGTGGAGAGTAGCATTAGAGATTTAGTTCTTGACCCCAAGTGCTCTGAAGGGTGATTACTAGAAGAACTGCTGCAAATAATGCAAATTTCCTCTTAACAAAAATGGCATCTGAATTGACCTTTCTCCAAGGGACTGTCCCTTCCTTCTGAACTGAGGATTTGGCATGAGCTGCATCCTTGCCATTGGATCTTGAATAGAAATCTAGATGTTTGCATATGTTTCACAAAAAAAAAAGAAAAAAAAAAAGGGGACTGTTGGAGTTACCTTGTTTTTGAAGTGGGGAGGAGACACTGGGTCTGGGAGGTTTGTGAGAGGAACGTACCACTGCTTCCTAGTAACCTGAACTCATAAAGAAGAATTATTCTGGACTTCTAAGAATTTTTTTTTTTTAAATCCCAGTTTTTCTATTTCAAATAGTACATGGGAAGAATAAAGAGGATTTCTGTCCACTGTAAATTGAATCAAAACTATGTTTTTCTTTTTTCCCTCTCTCTCTAGTGGAACGCCGTAGCTCTGTGGGCGTGGGACATTGTGGTTGATAACTGTGCCATTTGCAGAAACCACATTATGGATCTATGTAAGTAAATGGGGGGGGACACAGTTGTCAGTTTGGACTTGGATGTCATGAACAGCTGAAATTACCCCAGCTGAGGATATAATTCAGCAAAGCTTTCAGTTAGTAACTAACTCTTCTGCTAATCTCTATTTTATGTAATGCTGAAGTCTCATAATCTATTTTGTGACCTCTGTCACCATACTGCTTTTCCCTCACCCTTTTCTTGTAGAGTAGGATTACTTGATGCCATATCAACAGACATGATGCTGCTGAGTGTATTTTGAATGCAACAAAGAGGAAAAGGAGTAATAATGAAGAGGAACTGAAATTATTCAGGGTTGACAGGCTTTGCTTACAAAGAGAGGTATTATATTTCAGAGTTGGGGAGGTTGCTATGAGTATCAACTTCTTGATGACACTCATTAAGATGAAGTCTTGTAGCACTCTCTGTGTCTGTATCTGGCAAGGAAAGGCATGGACCAGCAAATTAATTTGACTGCTCATTCTATAAAACCTACCTTGCCTAACTAACTTAGTACATGTTATAGTAGGGGGAATTTTGTAACCTAGAGAATTATTTGTTCACTTACAAAGGAGAGTAATCAAATGCAAAAATAAAAAGCAATACATTGTTACTATTGGTTTGATTTTAACTCTTTTTTGCAGTATAATATTGATGGTTCATTTCTATCATGAAATAGGTGTGTCTGCATGAAGTCACTAATTTCAGTCCCTTAGAGTATTGGTAATGAGTACAAAGCCATTTTTTTTCTCCTCAAAAGCGACAAAGTACTGTTGGCACCGTAACTGTCCATCTTGTTTCAATCATGAGGGACAGAAGACCTTTTAATATACCCCAGATAGAAATTTACCTATATTCCTAAAATGTGAGGCTGGTGGAACCCCCCAAAACAAGCCCAGGTCCAACGACGGTGCCTGGGGATGGCCTGTCCTGATCCCATTGGAATAGTTTTGTTGCACTTTGTTTTTATGTGGTCTCCCTTGGAACCAACACTATTGGCATCTTCCTGTCAATAAGACTGTATGAAAATAAAACACTGCAGAAAAATGAGACTTCAAGTTTAATGTAACAGCTACTGAGGGATGCACCTGATTTTACTTCATATTTAAATAATAATAATTACAAAATTCCTTTCAGAAGCTTTGTTTGGGTGGGTTTTTTGGTTTTCTTAATAAAGAGAAAACACACTGTAACACACTGGTCTGAAAATGGGTTAAGCAGGTTCACTTTTCTTCTTGGGGACAGATATGTTTGTATTTTGAGCCAGCTACTGCCTATCCATGCTTCAGTTTATTCTTGGTTATTAGACAGGGAATGAGAACACTGAAGAGAACAGGGATTATGAAATAAGTTGAGGTCCTTTACTGTAAAGATTTCCTTTTTAAGTGTCTCTAACCTGTACCATCTTGGAAAGTAGTTCAAAAGAAGGTGGACACTGGATTACTACTTAGTCTCTCAGGTTTATGATGTTTTAGAGAGGAAAGCATGTTGCTGACAGGCAAATGGAGTTTCAAAGATTTATTAGAACATGTTACATTTTTAGAATTTACAAATATATAGAATAAATATATAAAATCCTGTAATTCAAGATAGTTATTCACAATAAGAGGGATGTGTTTTAAGATAGGTAATGCTGGTGTTTCATTCTATCAATCTGCCTCAAAATTAATTTTACCTTCCATGAAAGACCAAATACAGTCTCATATATTTGCAAATTTATTTTTTTTTAATAAATAGCAAATAGGACATATGGGATGAAGGAGAGGTCGGGAGGAGCTGGAAGGAGAATGGACAGATACTATTTTTCAGTAGTAAATTTTGTTTGTCAGTTCTTAAAAAAAATATTTTAAGAAGGCCTACCAATATGTGGGTGGGGTTGAGAGTATATAGGGAGAGTAGGAAAAACAGTAAAGGAAAAAGGCTTAGGTAATTTTTTTCCTTTTTTGAGTTGCTCAAGCATAACATGTTATTAATTTGTATGAGCAATGTTATGAGGAGCCTGGGCTGCAAATGACAGACTAAAGTTGACAGCATACAGAGTAGAAGGGATATCTAAATTGGTATTCCGAGATCAGTGTTGGCTCTGGATTTGCTTACTTCCTTGTTACAGATCATTAATGTTGTTAAACAGCCCTTTAATTAGATTTTCAAACATAAGATGTGAAGTGATGGCAAATTGAGAAAAAATTAATAGAATGTGCAGGGAAGAACAGCACAAGATTCGATTTGATAAAGTGCAGGATACAAATGTCTCCCACTCCTAGTGATGAAGAAAAACATTGAATGGGAAAACATCAAAAGAGTGGTAAGTAATGCCAGTCATGGTAATGAAAGTTTGTTAATGTTGTAAAGTCAGGCATCAGTGTTAAGGTGTCATGCAGTTCTCCCCATGCTTGTGCCTTATGACTCGGTAATAATGTGATTCAAAGGATCCCTCCTGCCCTCGGTTTGGTTTGTATTCAGTGTACAGAAGGAATGAGTAGATTTTCAGTGTTTTGGTTTCATTCTTCTCTGGAAAGACCCAGGTTCTGTTTAGATTTTACTTTAGTCTTCAAAGGCTCATGGTGATGTTGCTGCAACATGGTAAGTTGGAGAGTGTTAACAGTGTGTTTAGTTTATTGGATTATCTTCTGGTCTAAAATGTGTAATGTATTATTGTAGTAAGATGACCAGTATAGGTTTGAACTGTGTAAAATGTGCCATCAAAATACTGTCCCCTTGCTTTGACGGTAACATGCCAAGTACCATGAATCCAGCGTCACAAAGATAGATATGTTGCATAGAATCCAAAGAAGAATCCCAGGGTGTTTATTAGATGGAATGGGTTTGGATTTATTTCTTGAAGTGTAAATATACAGGTGATTTCTGCAATAGAAAATGTATAGGAAGTGGGCTGGTTCTTAGGATGCCAAGATTCAGAAGCTGCCATTACATACGATGCATTTCTGCAACTCCCCGAGTTGAAATGCTTCCATTGCATCTTTCACAATTATTTACAGGTATTTCAGGTTTTAGCTGTATCTTTCTGCCCTCACCTGCAGATACTCTGTCAAAAGCAAGGCAACAGAAGAGTCATTCAGTATTCCTCCAGTACCTGTTAGTGATTCTTACTGCTTCTTTTGGGTCAGCAGATGGTAAATAGCTTCTGTTTTTTTCAAGAGCCAGAATCATCAGCTTTCATTCTAGGATGGAGATTGTCCATGTGTTTTATTTATTATTCATTTTTTATTTGTTGATATATTTTTTTCTGAAATGAAGCAAGTAGGAGACCAAAAAGTGCTTCAGCTTTTGGGAGGCCCTTTTTTGGCAGCCAAAGGTAGCAGTGCTAGCAGTAGTCTCCAGTGTGTTTGATGAGGGAGCTAAATCTGGATGTCTTGTTGGAAGGGCTTTACATCACCACCAGAGAACTCTTCAGCCACTTTCACAAAAGTTTGTCTGTTCTCTTGAACTTCTGGGACTGTCATGCCTTAGACTGTCAGTGAAAGTTTAGGTTTGTCAGTGAAAGTTTGAGTAACGCTGAAATGAATGTCAATGCTGCTTCTTTTCCGCACCTAAACCATCTTTCTTCCCATCTCACTCCCAGGCAAAAGACAGAGTCCTTTAAATCCTGGAAAATTAAAAATTGTATTCGTGCAGCTCTCAGGTTAGGGCCTCTTAGAGTGGGGGAAAAAAAAAAGGACAAAATGACATAAAATGGGCTAGATGGACTTCATGTCTAATATGCCCAGTATTTTGCTTCCAGCAGGGAAAGAGAAGAAACAAGATAAGTATATTGTGTGCTGGAGTATTTTCCTTGCTTTCAGCAGAGGCTTTCTGAGTTAAACTTTGCTTACTCTTTGACTTTTCTCCCTTCAGATGAATTTCCTCATCTTTTCCTACTGCTCATCTTCTCACCATTCTCTGCTACTGTACAGACTATGGCCAGATATATAAAAGTTAATATCTTATGCCTCATGCCCATGAATCTATACTGCAGTAACAGTAAAATTGTTGCAACAGTCTCAGGTGTAGAATTTTATACAAGTACCCAAAGTAATTGAAGTTCTTCAAGGGTCTTGAGCATCTTCCATGTACTTAATCAGATTTAGTTTTATTGCTGTATGTTTTGAGAGATTTCAGGAATTAAGACATCAGACCTTTCAGAAGTACTGGGTTTTGTTTTCATCTATAGGCAGGCAAGGGATTAAGCTTTGGACTTCCTGCTGTGGTATATCACATCTGTGATATAAACCATATGATAAATACAGGTTCACTCAGATCTTGCAGAACAGCTGTTGCTACTGAGTTTCTTTAGACATCAGTCTTGTTTTGAGTAGTTCCTCGTGACCAAGGTTAACTGACATCTCTTGCATCTCAGAAAAAATAGACCTTTCTTTTATTTTGTGCACCTCCACACCTGAAAAACGGAGAAAGGGATGAATAGGACAGAACAAATAGAGATTACATTTTTCAGCCAAACCTGTGGGATTTGAAAGTTTTTGAATCTTTAATTGGTGAATCAAATTCCTTTCCTCTAAGCATATTCAAGCACACGAAGAGTGAACAGAGAACTGGAGTTCATTCAGACATCTTCTTTGCCAGGAAAAGAAATCTGCAAAACAAGAAAGCAGCAAGCCCGTGTATTGAATTCTAAGCTGATCATCTGTCAGCAGATTTTTAAATCATTTGGGCTTGACTCTTAAAGAAGGCATCCTTTAGCAAGGAGTAAAATGTTAGTCTCATAGGTTTGTGCTGCCAGTGGTGGAGGAATTGGAAATACCTTTTTTTCTTCTGAAGTTTCTTCTTGAGCTGGAGCAGAAGTGAATTGTTCAGGTTTTAGAATGGAGGACCAGCTTGCAGGATTTCTTTTCAGTGTTGTTCTTCCTCTTTTCCTCACTCCTTTTCATCTCCTTTGTCCATGCCATCTGACACAAAAGCCCAAAACATAACCCAAACTCATAAATGGATGGGGTGGGGGGGTGGGGAATCCTCCTGACTACTCAGCTCCAAGGTATAAAAAGTCCAGACCATACTGTATTTCCTATTGTGGATTTTTGGGATATACTTGCCTATCACAAGACTATGAAATAAAGACAGGCAAACTCCAGCATTACATGAGCAAATTAATTTGCAAATGAAGAATTTGCAAATAATGTCTGACAAGAACATAGAAGAATTTATATTGAGAAAAACCTGGGTAAGAAGTTTAAGTAAATGTACTGTCAACTGATTGTCAAAAGACATCTCTTTGAACACAAGAGGAAAAAATGAAAATATTTATCCTTGAAATTTGGGAAGCAGACACATGTTGCCAGCAGATGAGCTACGTACTCCTGCCCTCTGGAACTTTGGAATACTAAAAAAGTAGAGGAAGGAGGAAATCAGGAGTAAGTATATTTTGATATGATACTTTTGGAAAAACTACGCATTAAACCATAGCTCTTGATACTTTCTGGTGTGTTAAATATCCCAAAAGAGCTCTTCCTCCCCTGCCTTCACTTGCTATTTTGAAGAAATCTACCAGTTAAGTGTTGCGTGTACATCTTCAACTCCTGTGTGTATTTGTTCAATCTTTATTTCCATAGGCATAGAATGTCAAGCAAACCAAGCATCGGCTACCTCTGAGGAGTGCACAGTTGCATGGGGCGTCTGCAATGTAAGGAAAACTGTTTTATTGTGGAGCTCGTGTGGGGTGATCCTCCTTTTTTGAAGACTTGGGACAGAATGAGTTCTGTAGCATGTTTCACAAGAGAGAGAAGAAAATAAAAGAAAGTGAAAGATGGAGAGATGTAATAAGACACAGAAGCAAAGGGAGGAAGATAAACCTTAATTATTTCTTTTAAGGAATAATAGATCTTTCATTCTGAGCATGGTTTTCCTGATCGTGGTTTGTCTAGGAGTTATACCTTTTCCTTTCCCCCTGGTAATAGGATCACTTAGATGTCAGCCTGCTTGATTTGTCTTTGTGCAGGCTAATTCAAAGAGTCAATCTGGGTGAACCAGGTGATTTGCTTCCAGTTTTGGGAGAAGATCAAATCAGTTGGTCCCACTAGCACATGAACTCCAAGCTTGAATACCTCTTAGCTAGCCTGGGCCTGAGTTGGAAGATAAACTATTCCATAGCGGAATAACTTCCTGATCCTCGGTCCCATCTTCACTGTGCTATGGGATTAAGTTACAACGTGATAATGCTAGAACAGGACTATAAATGTTGCAATTCTGTTTGCAGAGGACAAAAGCAAAATTTTTAACCATGTCAGGATAGTCCAGTGTCAAAATTATGTTGTGTGTGGAACCAAGTGGAACCTTGGTTTTAAGTAGCTATATGGGGTAAGGAAAAGGGTGTCCTTATTAAACACATAAAAGAGATTTTTTTTTTTTCTTTCTAATTTTGCAAATTCCCTTTTATTCAGGCTCTGGTATCTCCTGCAAACTGACAGAAAGCTTCCTTCAGCATGTATACATTCATATCATCCCTGCTACTCACTCTGAAATCCTCTCTTTTCTTTTTGATTATGCTTCTTATCAGCATCTGCTCTGCCAATTTTAGCAGCTGCTAAACTCTGCGCTCTCTCCTTCATCAGAAGTCAGTCAGTTGCCACTGCATGCACTGTGGAACAGGCTCCCTGCTGCCATTTCACTAAGGTTTCCTCCTCTCTGAAAATGTGGATCAATTCCTTGGTGTTTACCAGCTAATTGACTGATCAGTTGTCCCCACCTTTGCCTGCAAACTCTTGCTGCTCTCTTCTTACTGTGATGCTTTTGGTGGTAGTTTTCACATTGAGATGCATTCATACATTCTGAAATGATGTGATCTGAACTTTGTCTTCCAGCATGCTTTCCATTTCCACTGCATCTCTCGCTGGCTCAAAACTCGCCAAGTATGTCCGCTGGACAACAGGGAATGGGAGTTCCAAAAGTACGTATCCTGCACAGATTTCAAGATGAAAAGTCCAATTGTCCTGTAAATATAGATGATCAATGTCAGATTGGTGTGTCTGAGGGCATAGTTGCTCTTCAGAGAGGTTTTTTCCTCCACCTTGCTCTATATGGACTTTTCCTTAGTCACCTGGTTCTAAGTGAGCTCGGAAGGAAGTCCAAACAGCTGTGGGGTATGTGGGAGCTGTTGAAAAGTAGTGATTTCTATTGACATTCTCTCTAAAGAATGGAGAGCAGGAGAGAAACGGAATTAGCTAGAAGTGGAGTCTCAGGTGAATACTGTGCCCCTGCATGAGCAATTTGGGTTTAGAGAATTACCTGAATTCAGCTGCTTGGGTTCCACAGTGTTTCTGCTGAGGTGCCAGATATCTTATTGGGTCCCTCTGTTATCTTGATGATTTTTTTTATAACTCTGATAGCCTCAGAGATTAAGACAGCTGATTTCCTAGCATCTGGAAATCAAGTGTTCATGTAGCCATTCCTGCGGCTTTGGGCCGTTTATTCATAATTTCTGTATTGTTTGTTTTGTTTAATGTTTTTTAAAGGTCTCATGTTAAGAATAGCAGTAGGAGATCCAAGAATGGGTTTTTGAGGGGTAATCGTATTTTGAGAGGTAATTGTACATTGAGTATAGTTAGGAAGTTTGCCTATCACTTACTTCATTCTGCACCATCTATCCATTAATCTTATCTTAACTTTTAAAAAAAAAAAATTAGTTCTAATCAGAGTCCAGACTGAGACAAAGCAAAACAGGTATTATAACTGTTGAGGATTGTCTTTGGGCTCTGGTACAGAGTCAGTTCTGCAAATCATCATTGATGTGACAACTGAAGTACCATAGTTTTGATATTAAGAAGTTTTCCTGAACACACAATGAAAACTGAGTCCATGTTGCCTGGCTAATCACTTCATGTTGCATGGGCAGCCTGATGAGAAACGGAGACATGAATTAATATCTTCTGATGTGTGCTCAGTGTTACTTCCGGGGCTGTGACAAGCTTTGGCCTTGTTTCATGCTGGATATATTTGAAGTGGGATTCAGGGCAAAAGATAAATGTTACTGAGATCTCTTGCACATGATGTTGTGGATTGCTCAGGCTCTCCTCTGACTGGTGTCTGGGTAGACTTTTAGGGGAAGTGAAATGTGGAGAACTTCCTAAGATTTTCTTGACAGCATTTCACCATCATTCCATTTACATCTTAATTATGCTGTGGTAGAATGAAAATAAATCCACCCAAAGCAGCACTACTGTGAATTGTCATTTTTAAAAAAGCATTAACATATTATCTATTTGCAGGTATGGACACTAGAGAGATGGTCACACGCTTCTTGTTATGTCATCGAACTCAGTTGTTCTTGTCACTATGGGTTTGTTTTAGTGACTTGGAAAGTCAGTAATGTATACGATTCTTCTTTCCTGCTACTTTCTTCCTGTTGTATACCATTGAATAAAGTCTTGCTGGAGCTTCCTGTCGAAGTTTTTTGTCTTGTGTTCAGGAGCGGGCAGTCGGAGCATGAGGGAGGAGAATTATCTGCAGACCAAGGACTTAAGCTAAGCTTAATCCTTTAGCTGGGCAGTGCTTCTTTTTTGCTGTGCCAGGCTTTTGACTGTGAGTTTGGTCCTACTCCCACGCAAGTGAGAACCGCACCTTTGGCTCACTGAGGTCCGTATTAAGCTCCATTGTGTAGTGCAGTGGGTGCAGGACTTGGCCTGGCTAAGAGTAGTTTATGCAAATAGCTTTTTGTGTGGACATGCTTTATTACAGCTGAGTTGAAATGATGATCTATACAATTAGGGGTTGTGTCATCATTAGAAACTATTCTCTCACTTCTGCTCTTAAGTTTGACTAGACCAGCTCCCCTGCAGAGGAAATTTTCACTAACTTCCCAGTTCCAGCTGTTTAGCTCTGGGGAACACGAACGGGATGTCACTTTTTGTCAGTGTTGGTAAAGCACTTTCATGTGTTGAGTGAAAGTAAGCTCAGGAAATTCATGTGCTAGATTGGCTGGAAAGCTAAAAGTAAGCCGTATATAAGCAAACCAATTCTTGGTTGACTTTCTGGTGGTATTTTTCCCAGTTCAAGTCCAACTGGCCAAAAACCATTCCTTTGAAAACTACATAATGTTCTGTTTGGTGTCTCCTCTGCCAAATGGCCTGGTGTCTTGCTCACTGCATCAAATTTTGCCCTCTATGTCAACAGCCTCAGCAGATGCTGGGAACTGAAACTGTGTCCAAGAAATTTTTCCTGCTACGAAAGGCTGCCTCTTAATGTCAGTGATGGTAGACATGGTAGATTTCTGTCCTTGGCTGTTCATGATGCCATCTTTGGATGTAATTTTTTTTGCTAGTTACTGAGGATGGGAAATTTGATAGCTGATGTTAAACATTAGTGTACTGTAGTGATAGGGGATAAAGATGGCCATTGACAGAACCAAAACTTGCAGGTTTTTCAGTAATTGCTGGGGCTTTCTCTAATCTGCAGCGAGCAAATGTCAGGATTATTTTATCAGTTGGTGTCATTGCTCTGAAATGTTATGGTTCGCTGTTTTCCACCCTTTCCACCCTTCTTCCCACCCATAAGAAGAGAATAGGAACAAGTAGGACTAGGAGAGTTTATAGCTAGACAGTTTATTTACCATGTTTCATGGCAGAAAGCTCATCCTGAATTTGCCAGGTAGTTTTGGTGATGGAGTTAGGAATGGAATAGAAGAGGAGGGAGAAGATGATCTCAACAGTGGTCAAAGTATTCATCCAGGCAACAGGGTATCCAGGTTAAATGCCATTCCCTGAAATTTGAACTCCTATTTAGCGTCCTGTCCAGATGAATGAAATGTCAGATGTCCCTGGTTTTGATTGTCCATTTTGTTTGCAGTGTTTGGCTTTTCAGGACCTGGTACCCAGACACTCACCAATTTATATCCTTGAGAACTTTGCTTTGGGTCCAGCTACATTGTTCGATTCATCCCCTTTTTGACTGCGCATATTGCCCTGAGCAGATTTTTTTTAGCTGGGACAGACACATTTTCCTCTCCTTCGTAGCTTTGTGTGCATTTGCTTGAGGCTGTGCCTGCAGAAAGACAAGGGGGGTTGGTATTTTTTATTGCCTTTTTTTTATAATGTATCCCTCCAAATGGCTGGCTACAGGCACTCTCCCCTAAACACCCTTTGAAACTGCTCTGCTGCAGTGCGTAAAACTCTGTTAAATTTGATTTCAGATTGCTTTTGTAGTGTCTGTCCCAAACCTGGTTTTCCCAAATGGAAAAATACAGAGTGCAAAGCACCGATTGCTTACGGGCCCAGGAAAGAAAATCCTTTTTCAGTTGCTGCCCATTGCAGTGGCCCTGCTGCCACTTCCCCCGCTGCAAAGGTGATGGCCCATGGCTGCTGCAGCACGGGGCTGCCGCTAGCCCTGTTTTCTGTAGTGCATTTAGGGTTGTGTTTGGGGAGACAAGGAAAAGCTTCAGCGAGTGAGCTCAGAGAGATGATGTCTGGCACAGGCAGCACCATGTGAAGGTACAAGAGATCTCTTTTATCCAAGGGCACAAAGTGCCCCATTTCCCCAGGGAATGCTTGCTTGCTCAGGCTGGTATCGCTCTGTCCTAACTTTTACTGTTCAGCTCTCCACCTCTGCTAGATGTGGGAGAAAGCCCATTTATTTCTGCTGCCTTTTTTCCTGAAGCAACAATCATTTTTGACTACAGCTTCCCCTTTTTGCAAAATACAGAGAGCTTCTTGGGGAGGAAGGAGGAATAGGGCACATTTCTAAGTATCCTGTGGGGAAGATAGGTGCACAGGGGAGAAAAGACCATGTCAGTGCTGCTTGCCCATCCTATAAATGGAGAATGCATTTGAACTGCAGATTTGAAAATAAAATCAGGAAAGAATGACAGTTAAAACTGCAGAGAGCAGTGTATCCTGCAGCTGCCCACCTTAGAGAAAAACAAATCACTGGTAGACCTGCTGTGGAGCAGAAGGTAATTTTGACATTTCTGATTCTTTCTACAAGTCTGTCAGCCGAAGCAGGCTGCATCACTGAGCAGGCCATGGCAGAGAGCAGCCAAAATGACCAGACAGTGACTTCCTTCTCTGCCTTTTGCAAAGGAGACAATGAGCTCCAGGTGCTGCATGGCATCGGCTGTGCCTCGTGCACCAAATCCCTCAGTGATCTTGCATTAAAATGCCAGAATCAGGACAATGTGACACCAAGATGACACAGCACATTGAGCTGCGTAGAGGTAGGAGGAGACAGATGGGAATTTTCCTGTCAAAATCACTACAGACCATACGTTAAAAAAATGCCAGGCTGGCAGGAGTCTGCTGGTTGAAAAATGACTGATCTCTGCGAAAAATGGCTGAAGCCTCAACCAGTTTGCCAGGCTTGTAGCGATACGCTATGGAGTGAACTTTGTGATCATGTCCTCCTGCCTCAGATAGGGAGGGAGTATCTATGGAGAAGCAGCTGTTTGGGCTGGGATGAGGAAGCTTTGCAATTGCTTTGGGTAGCCCTGTGCAAATACCCCTTGCAGGGGAGCCCCAGGAGCTGCTCCCACTTCTGTGTGGTCAGCTGTGATGGTGAAACCCCAACCACACATGAGAAAATACACCTTTGAGTGTGGAGTTGTCTGTGTGCAGGCAAGAAAGGGGCCCACAGCTGTCAGCCCTCTCCCAATATCTCCTAATAAGGAAGCTAATGGCATCCCCAGGTAGTCTGGGACCAGCAGAGCTGATGTGAAGATGAGCCAAAGCAGCCCTTGTGGTGTGTGAGCTGCAGCAAAGCCTGTGCAGGCAGAGAGCTGAGCTTCCGGGAGGGGAGCGCCCACTTGGGAAGAGCTGCACTGTTTCTGGAAAACTGCCTCCTCCAAAGGCATCAGGGCAGAGAATGGCAGTAACACACACCCTGACTGACTGCCTTGAGCTAAAAAAGGAGCAGCCAAGAATGCAGGGGAAGATAACTCAGAGGTGGGCAGAGGCAGAGACCAAGACTAAGTCTCTGTGCTTGCTCCCATTGTCAGGCAGGCAAGGAGATGTTCTGAAGAATGGGGCCTACCCTTGGTGAAGAACACGAGCTCTTCCCTTTGTCAGTGTGGGAGTGATCCCATGTTGTACTTGGGCAGCAGGAATGTGGTGCTGTCATGGGACAGCAGAAAGGCACCTGCGAGGTGCAGAGCTGATGCCTGTGAAGTGTTGCTTGGCCAGCACGCTGCCAGCCCTTTCCTGGACCACCATGAACTCCCACACTTCTGCCCTATGACAGCTGCTTTGCCATCCAACAAAGGGATGAACCCCTCGGCAGTGTAAGAGGAGGCTTTGGGTGGGCTCAGTGGGCACTGGCACCACAGCCTAGGTGACAGCCATCACTGCCTGGAGACCCCCAGGCCATGGCTGGAGAAAAAGAGGAGAAAGAGGTGACACTGCTGAGGGCATTTTCCTAATGCAGCTTCCTTGGGGGGCTGGAGGGGAACAGGAGGATGGGTGTAGAGAAGCATCCTCTGTCTCCCTGCTTTGCTCACCATGTTCTCCCACAAGACCTGTGGGAAGAGCAAGCTCTTCTTGCCTGTTTTTGTTTTTCCTCACAAGCTCCCTCTGCCAATATCGCTGCTGGTTTAATCTGCTGTGAGGAAACACACCGTTCCCCCACCACAGGCTCCATACCTTGCTTAGTTTTCCTCCCCAGTGCAGCAGGCTTTGCAGTAAGCCTGTTATTGCTCACCGCAGGGCACCTTGGCGCGTGGATGGTTTCCACATGCCCCTCACCCCACCACCGCCCTCTCCCCATTCCCCGCTGCTCACTCTGGGCCGTTCTCTCCTGTTTCATCTCCCCTCTCTCTGATATGGTTCCCATGGAGATCCAAGGTACCAGTGGTGCCCTTCCTCCGCAGCCTGAGGGAGGGGTTTAGTGGGATGATTTTGGGCTCACCTGGGCTGACACTGCATTCAATCCCAGAAGTCAAGCTACAAGGTGCTGGAAGTTATGTTTTGTCTCTCTGCTACTTGAGTCCTTCACAACAACACGACATTGTTGTGTTCTTTCCCTTTTTTAGCAGCTTTCCAGCCTCTCTCCATTGGACACAGAAGGGGTAGCTCACCACATCTTTGCATCCTGCCATACCCAGCAATGGTCCTGGCTGTAAAAGGAAAAAAAGAAAGGCATTTGAGGTTTTATTTGAAAATCCACTGGAAATTAGCACCAACTGATTTTGGAGAGGCCAAATCTGAGTATGGAGATGCATCACTGCCTATTGCCTTGATGAATTTACCCACTCCACTGCAGCAGCCTGGAGTTTGCCTGTTTGCTGCCTTTTCTTTACACATGACTGTGAATATGGCTCAGTCACCTGATTTCTTGGTCCTTTCATGAAAGTTGAGTCCTGACCTCACTGCTCCAAAACATGAACCAGGAACACAGCAGAGCAGTTTCCTCTGGAAAGGAACCAGAGGTACCAGCATGGTAAGTATCAAAACTCAAGGTGTAAATGCAAAGTGCCAGGGTTCTGACGGTGCCCTTGAGAAGGTGTCCTTTTCTTCTGATTGTGCTGTTCTTACTCTTCATCTTCCTGTGCTGGATCTCAAATGGATGCTTATGAGCTGGGAAAGGGATAAAAGGGGATTTTCTCCTCTTGAGATGCAGCCTGCTTAATATCCTTTTCATCCCCCTTCCTCTCCCATGTCCTACAAGACACCATTTTCAATGCAGATCAAAATGGTCATTCATCTCCTGTCCACTCACTGAGAGAAGTGGTGTGCTGTTGGAGCAGTCTCTTCTTGCAGTTGTACTGGATGCATTGAAACAATTCATTTTGATATTTCAGACATGAAACATTAAGATTTTTTAATGAAAAACATGGGCTTGGATGTTTTGTGCACTCCTCCCCCTCCCACCCTTCACCAAGTGTCAGTATTGTGGATTTTTGAAGGGTGTGTGTTTGCCAAAATTCATCCCAGAACTGCAGCCTTGTCTGTAAAACATGAGTTCAGTTTTGCATGGTTTCAATGTGCAAGTCATTGTGCTTGTCACAAAATCCTTTTACTCACGTTCAGTTTTGGGAATGAGAGATGGCTCCAGGTGCCAAGGCTCTCACGTCCTGCTGCTCCACGCAAAGTGAGTGGCCATCCATCTCCCTGCTTAGCTAAGTGGAGACCAAACTTTATTTAAATACTCATAAATCATTGATCTATGTAATGTTCAGAGATGAAAGTCTACAAAGAAAGAGAACAGCTCTGTGGGGATTGTCCTGAGCCTCTGGTTTCTACAGAAACTTTCCAAGACTCCCTAAAGGGATTTGTGTGAGAAGCAACACAAACTCGTCCTCACAGTGGATATTTTGGGTGTCTCTTGGTACCACTGTGTGCCTTTCCCGTGGGGCGGTAAGATGGCAAAGACATGTTGCTCCCAGGTAGGAGGCAAAATGAGATACCCCTTCCTTTTTGAGCCATTTTAGGACAGATTTCATTTTATCCATATGGAATTTTCTTGAGATGTTTCAGGTAAACCTGAATCCCAATGAGTCTATTTGACACACCTTTCAGGAGGGTAAAATTCAGAAAGCAGAAAGGTCCATGCTGGATTTGCTTCAGGGGATTTTTACCTATTTGCCTTACCTTGTTCCCATACCCCCCTGATGTCACCCATGAGCCTCAGCTTCGTTTCAGATAGTAGTCAGCTGATGATAAACCGAAACCACAGTCTCTTTTTGGTCCAGGCACTACCCACCTTTAAAATCTGAGACTGGCACCCAGAAATGCTCCTTTTGCTCCCATATTACATATGACATCTCTCTCAAAAAATGCTTTTACTGTTTCTGCAACCACTGTGCTCATGCAATATTTCTGTCCTCGGTTGTGACCACCTCCACCGCCTCACTGACATGGCTCATCCTGCTTACAGCTGGAGACCTCCAAGGGGCAGGATGGCATCCATGGGAGAGAGACACCACAAATCCTCAAAATCACAAGCAGCTGCAGCATTTGTGCTGCAAATTGCTGTTAGAACCCCAGCCATTACTTGTTTTGTGGCCGTTTCCTCACCTATGCTGTAGGTTGCATTGGTAGAATGGAGCTACAGGTGATGACAGTGGCACTGGATTTGAGGCCACTGTTGATCAATCATCTACTGAAGCACTAAAAGCAGCTCCCGAAAGATGAGGCAGCCTCATTTACTTTCTCCTTTCCCACTTCTCTTCTGGGATCAGAATACCAGTTTGGGCTCTTTCCCTTGAGCGTGTTGTGAAGCTCTTTGAGCTGTCTATGACTGTAGTATATTCATTAGTGTTTAATAATCCCTGGTCATCTCTGAGCAGCAGCCCATGAAGATGTCGTGCTTCTGCCAGGAAGCACCTGTGGACGGTTGTCTCTTTTGTGGCAGCACATGCTCATCAGAGCTTCGCACACAGAGCAGATATGCCTGAGGTGAGGACAGTGAGCTCAACCCAGCTCCTTTCTGCTGCCCATAAATCACATTAGTGTATATCAAAGCATTGAACTGTCAGCGCTACCTAGATGTAAATACTGTAATTATCCTAAGTAAAATTAACAGCTTATCAGACTTCCTGTGTTGAATCTTTTTATTACAGGTTTTTTTTTCATCACAGATTTGATTTGCCACAGAGCTTATGTGACTCTGGATTATAAATCTCTGGCTTTCAAACACTACCTGACATCACGAGCTGTTACAGCAGCTAACTGGCAGCTGCTCAGAGGCTTGTTTTGCTGAGGAGCAGGCTCCTCTCCTGACTGCCCTGAAATTTTCTGATCCCTTTCAAAAAAAGTTTTCCCATGCAATGAGTGTTGTTGGATCCGTACCAAGGTCCTATGGGATCCAGGAAAGGATGCAACCCTACACAAATAAAGCAATGAGCCTGTGCCAAGGAGCACATGGGGTGGTGAGTGTGGGGAGAGGAAAGGGCTCGAGCCTTCCTCATGCACAGCAAAGCAGAAGGCGGCAGCGTCACACAGTGAGCAGGAGGATGGCCTCTCCAGCCCACCATCCCCACCAGTGACTGCCATCAGGGACTGCCTCCATGCTAGGGGAGCCTGCTGACAGCGGCTGCCAAGGTAGGAGCTTCAGAGAGGCGCCTGCGCGAAGCTGCGCTAGCATCTCGTTATTTATAACGCAGTCAAAGCTTCCTAATGATTATATCAGGCTGCACAGTTCAAGTCATATGAAATAACCTTTTTTTCACCCTATCAGAACAGCCACTGAGCAAAATTACTCCAGTAACAGGGAAGCACTCGACCAAGCCCTGTGCTGCATCTTCCACTGCCGACTTCCCTGCAGCAGAAGCCAGAGGACAGTCAGCACAGGCATTTCACCGTGAGTTACAAGGCACAAAAAAGGGCCTGTATTTTGAACACATTAAAAAGTGAGGCTTTTTTCACACACACCTTTGCACAGCATTAGGAGACAAGGAATGTTATTGCTTTTGTCCCAGTGGATCCTGGCTGTGAGAGGTTCATCTTGGTGTTTTCCTGCCTGTTCAGTGCCTTTCCACCAGATCCACGCTTCCTGAAGATGATTCAGAACATGAAACATAACAAAACAAAACTCATTTTAATAGCTTGTCTTGGCCAAGGCTAACTAGGAATATAGCTGTGTTATTATCGTGAGCTGGAACGCAGAGCCATTTACTTCATTCACAGGAACAAGAAAATAGCAGCCCGTGGTGTTGGCATGTGTAGAGCCACAACTAAAATATTTCTTACAAACTAGAAAAAGACCTGGAACAAACTGCTTATTATGGATCTAAAATATTTTTTCTTGGACAAAATAGTCTCAGAAAGCTCCAACAGCTTGTGAGAGTCTGCTTGAAAAGTGGAGTTTTACCCAACATCTGACTGCAAACCTCTGACACCCTGAGGATGAAACACTAACACTCCTGCCTCCAGATGAAAGCCAGGGTCTGAATACTGGCACTACACTGATGAGTGAAAGCTTAAGGCTGGAGACTGAAGAAGGACAGAGCATTTAACCAAAGTAATTTTACATTTTGGACTGAATACAGTTCTGGAACCAGGGCAAGCATTGAATATGTATTTCCATTCCCAGCCATTGAAAAAGGAGAACTGCAGGTAGAGTAAAGTAAGAGTAGGCTGAACTCCTCATCATAAGACTAACATAATCAGGTTGGGTTTTGGTTTGCTTTGCTTTACTTTTTTTTTTTTTTTTTAACTAAAAGGTTCTCTGTATGATTTTGACAAGTATTTTCACTGATTATGGATAACTTCTTTCCAGGGACAGGTTTCATTCCCCAGCTGACCTGAGCACCTTCCCTGAGCCATGTGGATACGGAGGGGTTTCATCTCTGGAGACAGCACTTCATCTGAAGTACAAAACAGAGGGATATAACATAGAAATAACTATAGTAAAATCTGCTTAACTTTGAAAGAGGAACAGACTGTTTATCTGGTTGTAACAACACAATGTCCTTCAGTTTTGTTCCAAATTTTCAGTCTATCTTGGACTATCTTTTGCATCTTAAGTAGATCAAGCTATCCCTAAATGCCCCATGAACATACCTGAAAGCAACATGTGCTTGTACCTCAAGCGTGTCTTCTTCTTCCTCAGTCTACTGGAGAAATCTTTTAAAACAGTCCTTCAAAGTGCCTTCCAAGAGAAGGAATGGTTCCCTCTGTGGGATTTCAATTTTCTCTCTCTGTTCTGGACATTTGGTCCATCCACCCTGCTGTGCACCTCCCCGTTTCCCCAGCCGTGCCTCCACCTGCTTCCCATACACTTGCAGGCACTGCTGGAGGAGACCTTGTGCCACCAGCTCTACTGAGTCAGGAGGTGGCTGTGGGAGGCGGCACCAAAGATCTCCAGCAGCTCATCCAGGAAAATGGTTTGGGTTTGGGGCGATAGGTCCTCTTACCCCCATTCCAAACTGCTGTGAGCGAGAGACATGGCTACATGTGCTTCCTCCAGTCCGTGTATGTTCATGCCAACTTTAGGAGGAGACATAAAAGCTGTCAGAGCTGCTCTGGCTTCCTTCTTTCCTTAAATTTCCACCACCGTTTCTCCCCTCACTCATGCTTTGGGATCAGCTGCAGCATAAGCCATACAGAGGCTTGAAGAAGACAAGGTAATGTACATCTCCTGGAAAGTATGAGCTTCAAGGTATTTAGTCCGTGGGCACATTTGCGTGCAGAATGGTGTTCAGAAGGACAGCAGGGAGAGAAAAACACACGAGATCCGGCTCTGCCTTTATGAAAAGGCTGTGTGCAGCAAGAGGAGCTGAAAAGCTCTGCCACACCCGCGCTCTCTCAGTCTGACTCTGCAGCTTTTCCAGGACATCAGGCTCATCCTCCACCTCAGCTTTCTTGTTGGCAGGCCCAGGAAAGCAACATAAACGTCTGCAACACAGGTTTAGAAGTGATTACTCAGAGTCTACAGCGCTTTGGATCAGAAAAGTGCAGGGCAAGCACTTTTATTTATTTAGGTGCTAGACATGTATGGTAATTACTCAGTGCTTGTGTGTTTGGGTGGCTTTCTAAGTTGGGTTTAAAAAAAAACAGACTGCCACGAATCAGTCACCAGTAAAGATGTCTCAAGAAGAGGAGCTGAGGTAGGGAAGTTTCTGTTGTGAGTCACGGCAAGATCACAAGTAATTTGTCAGTGACTTCCCGTCCTCATCCTTGGCTGTTCAAGCCATTTCCCATCCCACTGGGTGGCCTCCAGGCAGTCATGTGCTGCTGGTACCAGCATCCAACATCCCTGCACATGGCCCCGGTCCTCACCTGTCTTCTGTGAGCAGCAGTGCACAGGTCCTCCTGCACGCCTCTGTGTGCGCATCTTTTTTCCTCCCCAAAATGTACTCCTTGGGGTATCTTTGAAGGACTATCCAGAATGCAAGAGAGATATAGGTTGGGGCTGAAATGTAAGCTCTTCCTTTAGCAAGCCATACTGCTTTGATACAAGGAAAACCAAAAACTAATTTGCTCCCCCTCCTTCTGCACACACACTGTTAGAAACATAGACTAAATTAATTGCAGGAACATCAGGCACCAGAGGGGTAGACAAAAAAATCCAAAGCCTTGTAGTACAACTCTAACAGCATTTCATGTTCTCTGGGGTTTTCACTTGCAGCGACTCTGAATCAAAGTTTCAGTCACACAGAATTTAATGCCGATTTTTATTCTGCTCATTCCATGCTGGGGACATGCGCTTGACCTCTGCAAAAATACACTTTAAGGCCTCAATGCATCAGTGCTTTTTGAGTCTCGGGTATGAGCAGGCCTCTAAAATGATTTCTCTCTTTGGTCCGCTGTGAAACGACAAGCTTTTTCTTCCTTTTTTCTCTCTGGGTCTGGATTAACAGATAGACACTATCCATCTGTGCCAAGGTCCCAGCTCCTGGGCGAGGTAATGAAATTGAAATCGCAGCTTCAGGAGCTGAGATTATTTCTCTTAATAAATTAAACTTTCAGTCTTTCATCATACTGAGAGGAAATTTGAAAACATCACCTAGAAGATGTTGGCTGAAGTCTGTGGAGATGCTGGAGCTGTAGCTCAAATAAGAGATGCACTGCACTGTGCATCTCAAGCAGGACTTAATGAGAAGGGTTATTTCTACAAGGGCTTCTCTCTGGTTTATGGCTAGGGTGGCCTTTCACTGGCCTATAAATCTGGCTGCTGGGATGGAAGATTTGGCTGCTGGGATGGAAGATAAGGGGTCTCTCTTACTGCTAGAGGTGTGGGAGGCTCACAGCCCGAGGACATCCTACCCAAGATAGGGGACATTTGACATCATACTGAGGATGGGAGACTCCCCAGCCCTGAATTGCCAGCAGGGGGTATTTTGGATCACCTTTAGAGGTGATTTGAAGGCTACAGAAGATTGCAGAATGCATCTGGCTGCCGGCACAGAGCAGTGAGCCCCGTAAATGTGCCATATTGTGCTTGGGGGGCTCCTGCTGCAGCCTCTTTTGTGGGGCTGGTTACAGGACAGAAGGACCTGGCAATCTTCAAGAGCATCTGCTTCATGCCTCCCATCAGGAGTGCTACAATCACTACAATCTCTACCTGTTTTTTCTGGGGGTGAATTTTTCCAGTTCAGTGACTGAGGTGGCAGTGCAGGGAGCAAAATGCTCTGATAAAGTTCTCCAGGTGCCTGTGAGCAAAATGCCTGTCTTGGAAAATGGATCCACCAATATTTTATGCAACCAAACATCTTAAAACACATGATGCTGAATGTTCTCAGTAGACCTTCTCTGTAGGATTATCTTCCTCTCAGAGCATGTTGGAGCCTGGATATGTCAGTCCCCTGACCAATGGAGCTTTGCTGAGGGGACACTTATTTTCTCAGCTCTCAGTGAGGAGCCTTGTCAGATAAAACTGCAGAAAGCAGTTAGCAAAAGTCTGATCACTTGCTTTGCCATCAGTGTGTGCGCCTTCTTGCACAGAAAGATTTCCCAGCCATCACTCAGGCACTTTCAACCCCCATATCATGCCAGTAGACTGTTCTGGCTTTTCTATAATAAAGGAGCTCACTTCGGATCCTGCTGATTTAAAGTATTCACTTCCACTTACTATCTTCTTTTTTTGTTGGCTTGTTTGGGGTTTTTCCCTTGAGAAAGTGAAAGTAATTTGTCTGTTCTTGCGAGATCTGTTTTGCCCGCTCCCTTCCCCAGGACTGACGCATGGCTGCTGGGACCAGGAGGTGACTCAGGACTTTGCTGCAGCCACACACCGAGCAGAGAGCCCTTTGCAAAGTTGTGTGTTATATAGCGGGAAATGCTAAATATGACGAAACAGTTTCAGGGCTTAGCATTTCAGCAGCCGATTACTCCCAGTCCAGGATGAATCACCCTGGAGCTGCTGCAACCTCAGGCAGGTGCCACCACCAGAGCCCTCCCACCACCTTCCCCATGGTCTTTCCCACCTTCTGGCAATGTTTTATCCACCACCAGCAGCAGCAGCAGCAGCAGCAGCAGCAGCAGCAGCAGAGGTAGTCAGAAGCACTCTGGTCTCCCTTCAGCTCCAGCACGATGGCTGGAGCCTGTCTGGCATGGTGAGACATCACCATGGACTTACTAGACAGCACCAGCAAAACAGGAGAGAGAACCTCTAGCTTGGAAGTTTCAGAATCTCTCAACCAGCTCTGGGTTGCCCTGAACCTGTGCAATTTCCTGAGAGCAGAATCTGCTGCTGTTGGATACGTCATTCTCTGGAGAGGCAGAGGGATTCAGCAACCTTAACAGCAATAAACTCCCAGCTGAAGTAAAAGGGGCTGTAGGGTCAGCCTCACGCAGAGGAGCACAGAAACCATGATCACAAGGTAAGGGTGAGCTTGAGAGGGAGCTGAAAATCCCTGTGAGCTCTGCAATCTCTTCATATGCTGCCCACGTTGCTGGCTGCTGTCCAGTCCTGGGGTTTAAGATGTCCATGGGGTGTTTCTGAGGAACTCAGAATTCCAGCTCATCTCTGCTTTGTCCTGATTGCATAAATGACCCCAGAACAACACACCTCTTGGGGTAGTAAGGGGCTGAACATGCTCATTGTCAGGTCTCTCACTGCCAGTATTCTGAAGATGACTTCCTGCTTGGCATAGGTGCTGCCACACACTAGATGGGAGATGTGTCCTCCTCTGCTCTGTACAGCACCTTCTGGATCCCCAGGGCTCTTCCTCATCCCATTGTGCCATGAAAACTGGGATTAGTATCAGCTGCAGAGCCTGTCCCACCCAGAGCCATCACCATTCACTCCTGGATATCCTGCTCACACCACTCTGGGACCTACTTGCAGCTCCAGAAAACAGCCATTTGAGAGGCTGCTGCAGGATAAGCCTGTGACTCAGTCCAGTTAAATGGTGGTTTGTGATTGAGCTGGAAACAGTTTGAAACTGGGTCCTTCAGCAAAGTTGGTTGGTTTTATAGTTGGAGACAAGTTATTTAGAAGAAGAAAGAAAAGCCCTCAGTGATGTGATAATTGATTGGTTTGTCCTGAATTCAGTTGCTGTTCTTTCAATTCCCTAAGATGAAAACACAGTAAAGTAGGGGGTTTTCAGCCTCCTTTCCTTTATAGAAAAGTATAAGATTGATACCGAGCCAATGTACCAAGCTCTGCCATGACATCTTGAGCAGGGAGATAATTCTGATATGGGACCCTGGACTGCAAAGAGTTCAACACTTTTCATACTTCCAGCCCTTCACATAGCCCAAATCTTTGGGAGCTCAAAAAATGCTGCATCCACTTAAAACTTTTGCTATAAGTATATATATACATATGGAAATGATACTCCAAGCTCAAGTAAAAGGGAGCAGGGGCTGGCTTTGAGCTGAGG
The DNA here is from genome assembly GCA_013397815.1 of Aleadryas rufinucha. NCBI lineage: Eukaryota > Metazoa > Chordata > Aves > Passeriformes > Aleadryas > Aleadryas rufinucha. Next base: position 140,532 of record VZTH01018309.1, read on the forward strand.
TGACACCTAAGCCTATATGCAGACATTTCCCATGTGGATTCTCTATATAAACTCATGCTTTTTCCTTGTTGCTTGTCCCTAAACAGCCTTCATGCCCTTTGCTTGGGAGCAGGACAGCATTGAGGAAGCCAGCCATGCAGCAACAGCCTGAGAAGGGTTTTTCTCCAGTTTTTTCTTTTCTTTCCTGGGTGCTGAATGAAGCATCCCTTTTGTGAACAGCAGTTGTTTATATTCTTCCTAACAAAAGCTGGGATTTCCTCTGATGCTAATAACCTTGTCAGTAATGCCTACAGACAGCCTGAGCTCTTGGAATAGCTTATTAATAATGCCTGGGCCAAACTGAGCGTGCTGGTCACTTGTAGGAGCAGCCTCCTGAAAGTCAACACACTGCTACCAGAACAGGGAGGCAACTTTTCATCACCACCTTGTTCAGACAGGGCAAATTCCACGCATTGCTCCCTGCAAACCTTGGGCCAAACACTGGACTGCACTTGCAGGTTTTCAAAGCACCCACCACCCCCTTTGACTTGCTGATGCACATTGGGGTGCGAGCAGTGACATACAGGAGGCGATCAGCCAAAGTGCCTCAGACCATCCACAGTTATCCCGGGCATTCAGACAGGTTTTCCATCTTTGTAACATTTAAGAAAATGTTTTCTCTCTGAGTATTTCTGCACCATCTCAGCATTTAAGTTTTCTCTCTGAAGGGCAGCGTTTAGCCTTGGTCTCAAATGTGTGGCATTTTTCCATGTTCCCATTTGCAGGTGGGGGTTATCCTGAGGAGGACCATACTGGTCTGCGGGTATCTGTTGGTGTAAACATGGAAAAGTCTTCCTTCAAGAAGCCAGTCTTGGCAGCCACCAGCTCTCCATGGAGTATCACCCTAGAGGATCACAATTTGCACTTGAAGCATAGGGTGGGCTTGGAGCAGGCTGCGATGCCAGCAAGCTCAGCAGTGTGGAGGGAAGCTGCCTGCAAAGGGTTGGCTGTGACCAAAAACGGTGAACAACACAGACCCTTTTTTTGTCCCCAGTGCATCCTTCAGAAAAAGCTACTTGGGAGCATGAGCTGCTGCAACCCTCTGCTCCCATCATGGCTTTTCCCCACACCCGGGGAGGACAGGAGCATCCCAGTGAGTTTCCCAGCTCCTGTCTCCTTCCTGCAAACCTAGCCCTCTGTTCCTTGTCCTAGGCCTCTTCCCATTGCCACACCAAGGGCTAGATGAAAAAGAAAGTTACTTTGCAAAGGGTCTCAACCAAACAGATTCCCAATATTTTGGTTCGGTACATAAAACTGAAAGGTTTATCAAAACCTGCTGTTGAGGTACCCAATGCCATTTAAGCACATTTGTGTAGGAATGCTGCTGTGTTTTAGAACACCAAATCCAAGAGCATCCTGTCATGCTCTATAGTAAAAATACTAGGATATCTAAAAAGAAAGTAGTTTATTTTGACTATCCAGAATGAATGAACACTAGCAACCAAACCACATGAGAACACAACTAAAACCATAGTCTTTATTTTCTCTATTTGAAAGCATTCCATTTTTCTCTCTGACAATCTCTTGATTTCATGTCTATACATTTTCTTATTAGTCACTTGGTAGCTCTTTTTAAACTACATGTTGAGAAATAAGATTTCCTCACTGATGATCTCAAACCTTCAGAGCAAACCACAAGTTCCCAACCAAAGAGCTCTTCCCATGTCAGCACAAGATGCAAAATTTTGAAATGCAACAAAGGTAAAGAGAGGTATTTAAATTCCTTTGAAAGAAAAGAACTCCCTAGAATGCAGAAGTACTAACATTTGTCAAAGCTGAACAGATCTTCACCTCCTAGGACTGCTGTGGCAGAGGGGTCAGAGCAGGTGGAAGAATATGCAGAAGGCAAGGAATAAAACCTCTCTGATGAACAGAGGCAGAAGCCCTGGAGAGGGATGGGCCAAGAAGGATACAAATGCAATTTGTGACCCTTTGTTAAAATAATCATCAAATCAGAAGTGCTATGACCTGGCAGGTAAAAGCTTTAGCTTGTAAGCTGGGAGGAGCGACCAGCAGGGTTTGAAATGTCCCTTGGTGATGAATAAGCAGGTGAGCAAAGGTGGGTGCATTTACCACGTGCCCACTCCGAGGCTTCACTATCATTGCTCCTCCTTTTCATTCATCCCCTATTTGAGTTGGGAGCACTAAGAAGGAGATCTCCCTGGGCTAACCATAGGTCTGCTTCAGGGCAAATTTGCCTTTAGGCCCTAAGGGTTCTGGTTCATCCTGCCTGGCTCCTGCTGGTCCCCCAAGAATTGGGGCAGGGGAGCATGTGGGCAGCTCTGCTGCTCCTCTCGGTGCCACAGCCACCCTGGGGAGCTATTTGGTGAGTTTTGCATCCAAAACAGGGGGTGAAGTAAAAAATTCTTTCTTTCTCTCTGATGTGCTCAGAGCAGTGTGACAGTAACACAAAATGAATATAAAATTGAGAAAAAGTCTCTTTTAATCATTAAAAAAATAAAAGAGTGCAACAGTTGACCACAAAGGTTTCTGGAAGTTTTTCCTCACAGTGTATCACTTCCCTCTTGAATTCAAAACCACCCACTAATGATTTGAATGAAAATCACTGAAAATATAACAGCTCCAAAAGTGTTTCTGATGGAGAGAGGTGGACAACAAACAGATCATAAAGCGGCACACAGTTGCCATAGCGACGGGGCTCCCAAAAGGACGCAGGGGAGCCTCAGCCTTCGGGAGCATCACCAACATCCACTACACCAGGAGAAGCAGGAGCATCCCAAAAGGGATGCTGGGAGTTGTCCTTCACAGGGAGAATGTCCCTTCAGGGAGATGGGTGGGAGGCTGTGCAGACAGAGTCCTTCCTGCTGGTCCCCTTGCCAAAAGAATCACTGAGCAGATGTGGAGATTTTGGGATCTTGGGAAGAGACCTTCAGAAACATGGCCTTAGGATAGCTATTAAGTTTTCTGGGCTTACCTCAAGCAGTGGGGATGGGAGGCGATCTCAAAGCCTTTGGCAGCCCAAATTTCTATTTGAGACTGAGACCTGAAGAACTCCAAATAAATGAATAAATTTAAAAACAACAGAGGCCAGAAATCAACCAGCTTGGCTCCAAAAAATCTTCCCTGTCATGCACTGATTAAAAAAAACACTGAAGGCTCCTGACTACAGCATAAGGCACAGTTCACAGAGGACTTCATCTCATATGGTAAAAACAAGATGAGTAAGGAAAAGGCTTGCTCTGCTACCCAATAAATAGCAAAAGCTATTGATAAATACTTTCAATAAACTCAAAGTCCTTAATACTTTTTTTATTATCAGTCTACAGTGAATATATTGCTGCTGAACAGGCAGCCAAGAAAGGGAAGGAGATGCAAGCCTGAAAGAAAGCAGTGGTTAGAGAGCACACAGATGAGGTAAATGTTTTCGATTTCATTGTGCAGGAGCAATTTCACCCAGCACTAACTGACAGCAGTGGTTAATTTGGGGAATTTGTGATGGATATGCCAGGACCCCCCAAGTTTTAAAAGGCCAAAGGAGTTCCTATGAACAGAAAAGGGAAGACAAGAGAAGCCAAGGGACTCACGGACCAGTCAGCCTAGCTGTAACTCTTTAGAACAAATAATTAATTTATTTGTAAACATCCAGGAGATGACAATGAGATGGGAAGCAGCCAACTTGGATTAGTCAAGACCAAACCATACCACACAAACCAGCTTTCCCCCCAAAGCAGACTAACAGCAGAAGCTCCAGAGGTGCAGCAACTTGGCTCCAGACAGGTTGTGGCCCAGTCTCATGCAATATCCTGCTAAACCAGGCAGAGAAACACACTTGATAAAATTAGTAGAGGGCTAGTGGCAAAGCTCTGTGCTATTCTGGTCTTTAAATGTGATTTATTTTCCAAATGAAAGGCTGTACCAAGTGAGGGTGAGCCAGGACCTGTCCTGGCACAGGCCTGTACATGGCTTTCATGTAAATTATTTGTCTGAAAGAAGAAAGATTAGGTTGGTTAAACCTGCAGATGACCAAAAGCTGTGTCATGTTGCAAGTAACACAGATAACTCTCCCTAAAAATAATACAAAAGAGGCTTTATAAAATAAAATAAGATATTCAAATTTCAGCTATGCTTACTAATAGCATCTCAGAAAGACTGAATATACATATAGATGAGATCAGTCAAAATCCTCAGCTACATATCACCCTAAATCAGGAAATTACTTTCTGCCAGAGCACTGTGCAGAGTTCACCCCCTGATTTGTGCTGTGTCTGCAAAAGGAGAACCAGGGCATCTTTTATTTTACATTTTAAATTTTTATTTTTAAGGCCCACATATTGCTTCAGGCACGCTATAATTCACATCGGTGACAAAGAAATGTGAAAAGCCTTCCACCACATTACCAGCAAGCCTGGGGCCTCCATGAACTGGGAATTCAAATACATTTTGACCCTTGCTTGGACTGGACATTGTGGGATGAGAATAGATCCAAAGTAGAGTCAATATTGAGAAAACTTTAATGGTCAAATAGTGATTAATACAACAGTGTTTTGTAGGTTTAGATCAGAAGCCATGAGAGTAGGGGAAAATTTTCCCCCAAGTTAGCATCCCAATTCTTTTCCATTAAGAAATTCACAATATTTTAAATGTAGGAGGAACTAGCACAAGGAAACTGTGCCAAGGAGGAAGTGTGATGAGCAGGATACCAGGTATTTTTCTGAAAGTTGGGAGATTTCCACCAGCAGCATGTGATACTCCCTTTACCTCTGCTGCAAGATAAACTTCTGCCTTACTGGCAAGGCTTCCTCCTACACATCTCTATTTTGTATTACAGATGAAGTTATGATCAAAACTGATCAGGCAAAATTAAAGGTCACTTGGTGGACTTCCCAACACAGCTTGTGAGGAGCCTGGATGACAGATACCATCCAAACCACCTGACAGCCTGACAGCCCTACAGTGTGAACCCAAGGCTGATTGAAGTAGAAGTTATACCTGTACAAATGATGATGATGAGGGAAACATGGTTCTTTTGTATCATCCACTACCCAAAATAAAAACACCAATATCACCTCTCTGCCTTGCTCTGGATAACGCATGCAGAGGAAGATGAGCTAGACTTGAGCGAAGGCTCTCACTGGGCTGGGCAGGCTGCAGCCTGCTCTGGGGCCACGTCAGACTCCAGGCTGTGTGCCCAGAGGAAGCCTTCAGTGCTGTGCTTGGCGTAATGAAGAAATATAGATGTGAATTAAACCCTCCAAGGAATGATGAAATTACATTGTTTGTTTTTACCTTTGTTTTAATGAATTGATTCCATCTCTTCTTGGTTTTCTGTTGGTGTGAATGGGTGACCAGGCATGCTTGTGTGAAAAACACCCTTGGAGAACTACTAAAATTAACTGGTAAATTAGTTAAGGTGGCAGTCTTTGGAGCTGAAAACAAGATCATTCAGAAGTAGTGAGGCTTACCTAACCACCCCTTCTGCTTTGGCAGTGGAGAAAAACTGGGCCACTTGTGAAACAGGGCATATACAGACAATAAATGTTAATACATTTAAAAGTAAAATTAAGGTTTAAAGGAAAAGGTAAAATTAAGGTTTAAAGGAAAGTTACCGTGGTGATGCCTGTCACATTACATCCCCAAACACAGTGTCAAGAAGATTACCATATGACCTGGGTCATACAGCTTGGCAAAAAATCCAAAGACTGGACATCCCCCTTCGAAGCAGGAGAGATATCTCCTTCAATATCCTTATATCTTTCAAAGGCCTATGTTCTTCACACAGGGGGTCACTGCATCTGCTGGAAAGCTCGCTGGGGTTTTAGCCTGAAAAGACTCTGCCTCCTCCTTGAAATCTTCCTAGACAAGATTAAAATCTAAGTAATTCCTTCAGTGGCAACCTCACAAGTCACTTTGATAGATATACAACCTGTTGATCAAACATTTGAATCTAGTGATTTATTGATTTGATCTTAATCATGATCTCAGTGTGATCACTTAATTGATCTGCCTTTAATTAGCTTAGTAGAAATAATTAATTAATCTAGTGATATCCTTGCTCAGGTGTTCCTTCATGTGTTCATCCTTTTTAATCACCTCTGCAGGGAATATCCAAGGTAGGTTTACACTATTAAATAGTCACCGAGGTCACAAACCTGAGGGCGAGAGTAAATTTGGGTAGGGCATATGCCAGCAGCTCAGCTCTGCATCTCTCCAGCCAACACCTCATACACCCTGTGAATAAACTCATCTCCAGACATGTTTGGTCTCCCAAAAATTTTGCTGCATTGCTGAATGAAGGGCACTGAGGGCTTCGTCTCAGAAGCAGTCAAACATTTCAAGGATGTCTTTCTCCATGGTACACAACCAAAGAGGAGCCGACAGGGCATCCTGGGCGCCACACTGGATGATTTATCCTCTCTTAGGCTTCACTCATGAGCACAGAAAGCTCTGACTCTTAAAGTCCTTTGGGAAAAAGTTATTACTGAATTAAACTGAAAGAGAAGGCGAGATTTTGAACCGTAAGATTTTGAATAATACAGTACTGGGGTGACAAGCATCCCATTCTCTTCTTTATTTTTTGCATTGTCATAGTTCTTGGATACCAGGAGAGATCACACACTCCTGTGGGACAGGTACCACACAAAAAACAAGTCTCAATGGACTTTTATGTGAAGTGGATGGGGGGTGGAAGGAAATGAACAGCTGAAATCACACAAAATCACAGGGTATTTGCACCTAGATGGTTAAAATTTGAGCAGAAGAGCTGAGATTTCATGCTTGTCACACGATGTGAGTGAACAGAGAAGGAACTGAGCTGGTGCCCGTGGAATAACCCACCATGAGAGCGTGAGCTCCCACTGCTCCCTGTGCCCAGGCAACTCTTCTTTCAGGATTGATGCTTTCAAATTCAGGTCAAATGCATAATCACAACAGAATAAGCAGAAAAAAAAAAAAAAGCTCATATTACCATCTCTGAGTGGGTAGGGGATGCAGCTTTCCTGACCACTCAGTTAGCTAATTTTGCTCTTTGCGGATATTGCTGTTAGCTTTGTGAGAAAGTCAGAAGACATCATCTGAGCTGGCTTAAAAATTATAAACAAGCATTTTAATTTTTGTTTAAACTGGAGAAGCTGTTAGAGGCCTGTTTTGAAGCCAGTTTAAGTCAATGGAAGGATTTAACCGGGCTTTGTTTGCAGGCGCGGCGGCAGCCTCTTTTAAAGTCATTCCTCTGCTTATAATCAAGCCTTGCCCCGATCAGATTTTAATCACTTCTTCCTAGGTTAGGGACCGGGACGGGCTGGTGACAGTCCCTGCTGCAGTCACATACCACTCGTGTGCTGCTGGCATTCGAAGCCAGGCTGCTTCACTGTTTCCACTGCCGACTGTTTGCAAACGCAGGAGAGGAGCTGGGAATGAACAGAGCAATGCAGAGTCGGGGAGGGAGGGGTTTGGTGGCTGGGCTGGAGTTAGTCACTGCAGACTTCCATTTCCAGATCGTGAGGAAGGACTCAAGCCATTTTAGGCATTTTCTTGGACTTCCTTCTCAGTTTTTAATTGAAATACCCAGGAGGGATGGAGGAATCCACAGGCCCATTTTGCACTGATGTGGGATACTTCTGTGCAAGCACAGACGTGCTCACCCTTCGTATTGTAGAGTCAGACCACTGTTGTTAGTCCTTGGCTCGATTCCTTTGCATGGGAACAGGGAATCTTTCACACGTCTCACCTTCTGGAAGCTGATGCACTGCTCTGTGAAAGATGCTCACTGTGGTGAAAATAATTTTTAAAGAATTTTCTTGCAGGAGCTAACTGTGCTGGGATGGCTTGAATATTCAAAACAAAACACATTTCATTCCGATACCTCTGAGGTACATAAATATACATATACATTTAGACATATATATACACCTGTAAGTGCCACAGATAGGAAGACATATGAACCAGCAAACTGCAAAATCAGAAGAGGCTTTGAACACCCCTGTTTCTTTTCAGCAGAAATTCAGATGCCTACATCTAGCCAGAGCAAACAAGAAAAGCTCTGCATAGCTGCCAAGACAACTGACACATCCAGCTGCCAGACTTTTCACTACGGTTTTCACGGTGTTCTAAGTTTTGCATCTCCCCTCGTCCAGCAGCACTGTCCTTTTTGCCAGAGCAGCTGGTTGGGACATCACCCCCGGATGTCCCGGGGGAGGCAAGCAGCAGGCATGCTACGAGCACATCCAGCATGGTCAGGCAAAGTCTCTTCTGTCTGTTCCCAAACATGGGGCCAACGCTCACCGTGCAGGGCAGCAGCAGCAGCAGCAAATGGGATTTTTTGTGTGGTTGATGTTACAACTCTTTTTCCTCCTGCTCAGATGAAGGAATTTTCTCTGTCTGGGGGACCCCAGTGTCCTGGTCATCCAGAGAAACTTCTCCTGGGCTTGGTGCTCGGCCTGGCAGCACCATGCAGAATGCCAGGGCCAAGCCCCTTCACACGGGGCCCAAACATCCACATAAAATACTTATTTATCACATGGTGAAAGAACCAATGTTTCTGTCCTTTTGTGATGCTGATTGTGCATCTCGTGCTTTGTGTTTTGCTTTCCTGAAGCTGATTCTTAATTAGCAACAAAGTTGCAGTCACAGAAACACTGAGGACAGAGGAGTAACATCAACCTTGAAATCGTTACTTTTCTGACCACTAGACAAGCTCTCTACCTTCCCCTGAAAGCTACTTAAATGTTTATTCACTTCTAAAGAATGATAAACAAGTCCTTGCTGACTAAGTATCATGCCAACCACGACTTTTCCTTTCCCTTTGGGGCCTGCTGGTGTATGAAAGTTTTTTAATGAACCAGTCCAGCCATCTCAAAAGGTTTCAGTTTTAGTCCCAGGTGGTTGCACCTTTATTATGGTGCCTGTGCTGACACCATCCTTTCCCTGACTCTCCACTGATGTGGTTTGTGACCACCTCCATGCACTGAATCTGGAGCATGCTGTGGCACCCCCTCCCATGTCTGTCCTGCAATCAAAGGGAAGGCATCTGAGATGGCAAAAGAGGTTGGAGTAAGTATCACAAATCTGCCCATAAACCAGGTCTGCTCTTCTAAAATGATCTCTCCAGGGCTTGAGGCAATGTAGGAGCATAAAGAGAAAAATTGTGTTGCTGGGGGGCTGCCACAGCTTCTGCATTCTGGCTGCTCCCTTGGTGCCTTCTAGCAGTGTTGCATCATCAGGGGCTGATACTCCCTTCTCCAAGGCTCCCAGGCCTCGCATACGGGACAGGCAGGGAATGAGAACAGAACATCTGGTGTTGCCTGATAATTTGCCTGTGCCTTGTAGCATCCCTTGCTACAAGAAACCAAAAGAAAAAACCTCACAGGCAATGAAATGTGAGGGTTCGCAGGCAAACTTCTGGGAAGAGAAGTGATAAGCTCGTATAAATTAGGAAGGTAGGGAACTGAGGATTAACCCTATTGTTTTACACAGAGCGGTTGCATTAGAATCAATTGTATTTTGGTGTTTGTGGTTAATTATTGACTTCTATTTGTGTGTAGAAGGAAAGAACTCGTGCCAAGAAACCAAGAAAGTACAAGATCTTTTTAGAGAAAAGCAGAAAAAGAAAAAAAACCTACAACCAGACCGGTATTTCCTGTGGAATTTTTTTCTTCCATGGCAGCTGTAAAACCAGCTCAGATTGTGTTAACTAAGTGTATTATCCTGTGAACAACAGGGTCCCATTAGCTCCATCAGAAGGCCAATACCCTCTGTACTGAAAACCTCTTGATTCACTAAATTTCCCTGCCACAGAGTAAATTCCTGCTTGACCCCATTGAAGGAATCACTTTAAATCTTGAAACATAAAATCTATTAAAGCAGAAAAAACCCCAAACTTTTTCCCTCTCTTTGTGTTTTGAGTGCAGACATCAAACAACACGTTGCAGTTGAGCATATAGAAGAATGCTGTAGCAAGAAAAAAAAATTAAGAAATACCGAGAAAAAAAAAACAAGAAAGGAAGGGATTGTATGACAGTAATAAATGCATTCTGTTCTTTATAAACACATGTGTGGTGTGGATTTGTGTCTGTGGGACAATTCAGGAAACAAATGAAAAGATAAGTTTTGGGTTTAAGTTCAGCAAATTTCAAAGTGCATTGTTTATACCCTCTGCAGTGCAATAAAGCTTATCAAGAACTTTTTCATTGGATACAAGAGTCAAAAGAAATAAGAGGAATGTGAACAGTATGCATCCTTTGGGTCGCTACAATATCTGCAATTCTTTCAGCACAGATTTCCCATGTTAGCTTAAGCTCTGTATCACAACGATCATTTTTAGCAGATAATCGTAAATATTTTGCTGAGCTGAGTTGTTCAGAAATTTGCCATCATTTCACTCTCCACAAGCTCAAAGCACGTGGCAAGTTCAAGGGCCCTTAATTAAAAATATAATACTTTCACTCTAGCAGCTCTTGCTCGCATCCTGGTAATACTCTGGGATAAATCAACTGCTGATGTAAATGCATTAATTTCAGTGTAATTTCATTTAGAAGCTACAAGAGTACTACATTTTTATTTAATGATTTGAACGTGCTTTCTGTAAGGGGGAGTAGGATCACCTCCCTCTTACAGAGGGCAGAGCTGAGCCTGGGAAGTGAGAGGCAGACATTTGACCAGCCCTTGGTAAAAGCTGGGAGAGCATGCAAGCCTCTTGCTCCTACTCCACGTTTGTGCTTTCAGCGTGAACCAGAACATGGAAACGACGCACGAAGATATATACATTTCAAGCATGAGATTTGGCTCTAGATCACCAGACCTCAAAGCTGCACTATTTCCTAGGCAGAGTGTACTTCTGCCCCTCTCTTAAATTGAGAGGTCAATTTTTGTCTTCTTTTCCTGTTTTGCTCTTATAAGGGAAGATAGCACGGCATGTTTGTTAGAACTATAAAGTTGCATTTGCTAATTAAATAAAGTGGGGTTTTTGGGAGAACTTCTTTTAAGCAAAACCATGTGTTCCAGGGAGGAAACATTCTTCTGGTAAACAGCTGAGCCCTTAACATTTAGCAACATAACTCTGTGTTTGCAGCTATTGAAAACTGTGTGACCGAGGAAGCCTGTGTTTCTGAGGCTGAGGACTGAAAGCATTTTGCCTGCTGTCAGAACGCCAGCCCTTTCTTTTATGTATACGCTAAAAGCAAGAAAGAACCAACTATTGGACGGTTGCTTCTTATGATTTTAATAAAATTTGTCTCATATCAAAATGCTGCTGGGTTTTAATGTTGACGCCGTGCTGAGCGATGTTCTCTGCTCCGGCACAGCTGGCTCTTGCTTTCCAGAAATATAGCTGCACCCTGGCATTACTTACAAAAATTGCAGCCTTAAATCATTTCCTCATCCCTCTGACCTGTGCCAGGAAGGACCCTTCATGCACAGATCTCCTCGCTGGCACAGAGAAGGGGGTCATTCCTCCTTCCCTCCCCAGCTGCTGTGTGAGCAGACTGCTGTGATGGCAGGAGGTAGCTGGGGAACGGGAAGTTATCTGCCAGACATGAACAGCAGCCCTGGAAAGCTCAGGGAAAAAAGATAATAGAGCTAGAACTGCAAGCAGAAACAGGACTGAGAGAATGGGAGTGCCCTGCCCCTGGCTCCCACTTCCCATTCCACAAGTCCACATCTTTTGGAGACACTCAAAGGGCCACAGGACTGTGGGGCAAATCCTGCTGAAGGGGAGCAGGGAAGTTTTATTTGGTGTAAGTGATTTCCTGAGCAGCATTAGGGAGGTGAGGGGGAGGCTGGTTGGGTGACTGAGATCTTACACCGCTTCTCCATCCCGCAGCTGGAAGGGGAAGGCCACAGTCCCAACTCCTCGGGGCCTCGGAAGATGATTATTCCTCTGCCCGCTCATCTCACTGAAGCTGGCCTGCTGAGCTCTGGGCATCACGTTGACCTTTGCAGTACAAAGGGAACTTATCTTGTTCTTTGTAGCCCTCAAAGCAGCTGGGCATGCTTACAGATTTCAGTAACTACCAGCTAAGGCCAAACAAGATCCCACGATAAAAGTTCAAGGCTCTGCATTCCTCTCTCATTGCTTTCCTGAGCAGTTTCTCATTTTAACCGGACTTATGGTACTTTCATCCAGTTATCTTAAAGCACATAATGACTACTGTAATTACTGACTATGATGAGCTAATCAATTCTTCTAGGTATTATTTTCAAGGGATAAATATTACTATCCTTGCTGCAAGAATGGGGAAGCTGAAGCAGAGGAGAAGCTGTTGGATAAATAGGTGTGTTTTATTTTTAACAGTATAATAACCTCCTGGTTTTATTAGTATAGGTTTATGTATTTGCTTCTTAGTATACTTTGTGTTCTGTTATTGCTTTCCAGTAATGTTATCTGTCATGGGTTGTGTGCATGTACTAAGGTTCATTTAAGAAAACTGCAGTGATTTCAGAAAACTTAACAGATATTTAAGGGGTTTTTGTCATTGTTTACACGTAGATTTGATTTATCATAACCCTATTTTCCTGACTTTTCATTTTCTTCCCCTTCTCTTATTTTTGATGCCTTCTTTTTGAGAAAAAAACACAAATACCATTATTTTCTATTTATTTTCCCTATACTTCAGCTTCCATTTAAATCTCTAATAAGGAAAGCCAACAGAATATGATTTTCTAACATCTAAAGAACTAAGATATTCTACTGGGTAGGAAGCTTGCAAGGCAGACCTACGGCTTTACTAAAATCTCAGTTAATCACTTATATCTATAATTAATATTCAGAAGATACATGCTGGTTTGGTAGCATTTACCTGGGAGTTCGTGTTTCCCACAGTTCAGGTATGCTTCCCTGAACCCTTTTCAAGGGTAGATAGACAGGTAGCCAGATCAGAGGCTAAGCTGCACCAAAAACAAAATAAAAAAGGACTTTATTTTGTTTGTCAGCACAATTTCAGTTGAACTGTGTGGTAGGATCTAGTCACTAGATAGGAACAAGTGTCACAAAATTCCTTTTTGAAACATTTTCTTTGCTCCAAACTTGTTTTTTAGTAAGGGCCTGACTTGAAAAGCATTTAGGTGTTTATGTGCACCTCAGTGTCTTCATAAAGCCAGCACTAATTCCATATTGAACTGTGGACTAAAAGGGCCTCCAGACAGTCTGAAAACCTTATATAGACTTATTTCAGTCAACTTTTAATTTTAAGGAGACCAAAAAAAAAAGGTTTAAATTAATGTCAGCTGTGTTAAAAAAGTGCTTCACAAATAAGGGAAACAGTCAATCTGAAAAAAAAACCCAAGGTAATATAAAACTTCTTTAAATGGAATATTTTGGGAAATTTAGAAACAATAAAGGGCAAAAACCTGTGAGAACCACTAACATCGTTTCTAAGGTGGCACTGTTAAGTTTAATGCTGTTAGTCCTCACAGCTTTAGTTGTGAGACTTTCTGCTCTACAGGTTATTTTCCTGAGGCTTATTCGTCCTTGCAAGGCTCCCTCCACCTCTCTTAGCGTACTGACTATAGCTTCAAGACTTTTCAGGAAGGCTAACCCAATCTTTAAGCATTTTTGGAGAGGTCTGTGTTTTCCCTTTTGTGCTGGGGGAGACAACAACAATCTTGTTTGAAATAAAGCCCAAACAAGGGAAGCTGCAGAGTGGGAGTATGTGAGGGAGCTGGTGGATAACTTACAGGGCTGTGAATCTCCTCCTGCCTGTAGGCTCCTCTTGGAGGCTGCAGTATTGACTCTGTGTTTAGTCTATGCTCTTCCCAAATACCTGCTTCGGCTCTTACGTGGATTGCTGAGAGCTCAGCCCTGAGGGTGAGTGGCAAGGGAAGTCCTCCTCGCAAATGTCCGGTTTTGGATCAACACCCCCTGATTTTCCATTAAAAACATGCACGTGCCTGCATTTCCCCTCCACTCCTATCCTGTAATGGTGTGTGGCCCGACGGAGTCCAAACGCGCCGAAGGGAAATGCCGGGATGGGGCATTTCCTCACGGATGAGCCCTCTGAGATCTGAGGAAAAGTCGTGGCGGGCCCGTGACCTCTGGGACTGCTCAGGGGCCGAGAGGGCCGGCGAAGGTCCGCGCCGGTGTCACCTGTGCCTGCGACAGCCTCTCTGAGGGGGGGGTGCGCTGTCAGGGCACTGCAATCCCTCGTACCGTGCCCTGCGCCATAGCCGGCACACGCGGGGGTCTGGCAGAGAGAGCGGAGCTTGTGGGCTTATTTACCCTTTGGCATAAAAGCGTGGGAGTTTGCGGTTTTTATTTAAGTTTTGTAACGCCGACGGGAGCCTGAGGCAGCTCTGGGCATCCCCGGGCTGGGCAGTACAGAGCACCCCCAGATTCGGAGGAATTTATTCACAGAAAGGGCAATTAGGCATTGGGAGCTGCCCGGGGAGGTGGTGGAGTTTCCGTCCCTGGGGGTGTTTAAGGAAAGACTGAAAGTGGCACTCAGTGCCATGGTCTGGTTGACATGGTGGCGTTCGGTCATAGGTTGGACTCGATGATCTCACATGTCTTTTCTAATCTAATTTATTCTGTGATTCTGTGACTTTGCACATCCACCCGCCCGGCTGGGGGGCCTCGGGGTGCGGGTCCCGCTCCCCAGCCCCTCTGTTCGCAGGCCGGGGGCTGGCGGCCCGGGCTGCCATGTCTGTGGCGCAGCACGGCCCGGGACCGGCCGCAGGAGCGCCCCGCCCGCCGGCGCCGGGGAGAACCGGCCGGGAGCCGGCGGGGAAGGAAGGAGGGCGGCGGCGAAACAACCGCGCTCCTCCCGCCGGCGCCTCAGCCCAGAGGGCCGGGGGGCAGGCACCG
>VZTH01018309.1:156707-277315 GCA_013397815.1 Aleadryas rufinucha
TTTTTTTTTTTTTAGCGGGGGCTTTACCTGCTCTTCCCATCTTCGTTCAGCCCTTTCGCCTGGGGGAAGAGGCCTCACCCCCGCCCGCCCCAGCTCCCACCTCTCCCAGCTTCTCCGCTGCCGCCCTCCCAGAGCCTGAGGAGCAGAAAAAGGGGAACTTGGCCCCCCTCCTCCGCCAGATCCTCCTCGCTCGCTCTCGGCGTTATTGTTGTTCTTCAGCTGACTCGGGGCCCGAGAAGAACGTGAAGGTTTTGGGGTTCACCCCCCACCGTCTCTCTGCTCTGAGTGATTGTCTAAAAAATTAAAAATGGCCGAGAATGTGGTGGAGCCGGGCCCGCCTTCAGCCAAGCGGCCTAAACTCTCCTCACCGGCGCTCTCCGTGTCCGCCAGCGACGGCACAGGTCAGTCTTGGGGGCCCGGGCCCTCCCCACCTCTCGGGGCCGCAATTCCTGTCCTTTTCTCCCCTCTTTTGCCTAAATTTCCTCCTCCCTTTTGCTGCTGTTAACTCGAGCCTGCCTTTCTCCTTCCCGTCTATTTCGCCTGTTCTCGCTGCGTTTGAACGTATTGGTGTTAATGGCATAGGGAGGGTGTTCGGATTTTTCTGCCCTTCTGGTTTTTGGAACTGATTGAAAGCAAAGCTGTTAGTTTATTGTGTTTTTGATCAGCTGCAGATAGGACTTAACAGTTCGTCATTTTCGCGTCTTTCACAATAGTAGCGATTACCGAGCTCCTTGCTGAGCATAATGCCAGTTGCAGAAATACGAAATAGTGCTAAAGACGATGCTTTTGTACGCTTTAGTGTTGAATTACGTGTGTAAACACAAATGTCTTGTTTTTTATTTTATTTTGCGTATACAGGGTTTTTTTTACAGCTTGTTTAGAAACAAGAGATTTATTTCTCTGCTATTTTTCTTTTCCCCTTCTTATGTGCAGTCTGCTTATATGGCTTACTTTTTACAATCCTTCGTTCTTCTTCCTTGCAGAAGTGTATCAAAATACTGCTTTTCTGATTCAGATAGACCATCGGCTTTAGGAAAAACAGCTAAAACCAAAATCCAGATGCCACTCTTGTGGCATAAGGTTTATCGAGACTCTTATCTTCTTAGAGATGAAATTTTATTTCACCTTATTTGCATTAAGAATCAATATGGAGTGTAGTTAATCTTGCATCTCCTGTTTCTTTGCTGCGAGACCAAAATGTCTGAAATTCCCCTGTAGACTTAAGAGCTGTGAAGAGAAAAGGGACATCTCTGCAGTCCTGTAAAGGTCTTTGGTGATGCTGTGAAGGCAAGCTAGAGTTTGGAAATTTTAGGTGTCCCAATCCCTAGCAAATATGAACTGGTTGTACTGGGAGGGGGGAGGAAGTAACAAAGGGCTGTTCAGCTTTTTAATGCTTCTTGTGAAGCAGGTGAGTATTTGGTGTCGTTTTGGTATGAGAATGCTCTGTTACCTGTCCCACAGGAGTTTCTTTGAACTCACATTAGATCATATTAGCCTATGGGATATGGAGGAGGCCTCCTCCTGCCAATCTGGTGAGTGGTGGCACTTCTGAAGGCACCAGTGCTCTTGTTCAATGCAGTTAACAACTGGCAAGAAAAGGGAAGAGCTGTTTTCTTGTTGTTGGTTTTTGGTTTGGTTTTGCATTTTTGGGGGTTTTTTTTTCTAAAAAGCTCTCTTTGACAATTAACACCAGGTTTTAATAGCAGGGTTTTGGTTCAGCAGTGGATGTGATTCTACTTGGAATCACCTCCAAAATGTTGATTTTGCCTTTTCTGTTCTCAGTGAATGACGTATTAGTTTTGAAAAGTTTGTGTGTGACTTTTAGTGCATATTAAATACATCCAATATTATGTTGTAATTGGAGGACATGACTATTCCTAATATCAACAGGTCTCTAGTAAGAGAGTAGAAGAGTGTTGGAGAAGCTACTCTTTAGCTAGAACTACTTGTTGGCTGGTTTTGTGCTAGTTTTGGAAAACAGTGGTTAATTCAGTAGTAACGGTTTTTAACTTGTCTTGACAGTGGTTATTTTGCTCTCTTTAGAGAGGTGAAATATAAATATTTTATGAGAAAAGTTCTGATACTTTAAAAATATGGAAGTTAAAAGCACATTTTGATTCAAATGAACGCACATCTAAGTTCAGACATTTGCGATCAAATAAGGGTTGGATAATTTGTGACTGTATTTCACTTTAACAGGTGCAGACTTTCACAGAATACTTAGTCTTTAGTTGTTAACTTATTGGGCAGCTTTTTACAGTTAATAAATGAACTTTTTACAGTTTTGGTGAAACACTAGGGACTGGACAGTTTCAGTAGTGTACAAGTGTGATAATTTTTCCCAAAGTGATTGGGACTGTCATCACCTGATAGCTATGCAGAGGTTTATAGTGGTGAAAACATTTCATATATGCTACATAAAACCTATTAAAGAATCCTTAATCTTCTGGCTTTTTTTAAAATTGTCAACTAGTTATGTGAATATGGGACAGTTCTACTTTCTGTGGTTTTTAACATGACATATCATATCTATTTCTGTAAATAAAATTCAACCTATGAACCAGTGAATGTATTTTGAGGGTTATATTTTTTAATTTGCTGCTTGAGACTGCAGTTTGTTTTGTCATACTTCTGTCATGGGGAAACTGCTTTGAAGTTTACATTTTTTTTAACCTATCTGTTGGTTAAATTTACTTTGAAATAGTGCAAGCAGCTGTCATTAAGTAAATTCCACTTATAGAATCTTGTATTGTCCCCACTCCTCAGTTAATTATAGGAAATAAGTAACATGGTGCTTATGTACTTACTCAAGCACTCTTTTTAAAACTGTTACATTCTCAGCACTATCAGAGGGAAGGAGAAAGGCAAGAAACTTGCACTGTTGATGAAACTTTTTGCAGCACCTGTGCATAGTGCTGTTTTTGCTGTTAACTTTTTGATTAGTTTCTTAATCTCAAAGGTTTTAGTTTGTTAGATATGTAAAAATGAGGACTGACTCCTGTTAAATTGTTCCCAAATTTGCAGATATTAAGTATATTTATATTGAAGACTAAGAGGAGTCTCTAACTCGTGTTTTCACTGTAGACCTGGATGATACTCATATTCTGGGCCTGGCATGTACTAAACTCTAACGTTGGTGGCTTTCTTCTAAAAAGAAGTAAGCAAAGATTGTCCTAATATGCTTGATTTATTGGCAGCAGCCAAGTATGGCTGCATTTCCTACTGTTGTTGCAGTGCTGCATCTTCTTCTGTCTTAAAAGTTATGGATGCTTCATGTGTTCCCTGCTGAGAATTTGCTTTGCTGTGGAACATACTGTGTTAGTGGACTTTTAAGTTGCTTTATTAATGCCAATTCATCCTTTAGGAGGCAAACTGAAATGTTTGTAGCACATCATGTAATAAACATTTTGAAGTAGTTTAGAAGGTCTTGGTATTTTCAATGCCCTCTGGTATATTAGAATTTTTGAATTGTCTCATTTTTTCTTTGCTGTTGTGTAGCTCTAGAATAATTTCAGAGACAGGACTTTGTGGGATTCCCTCGCACTACCACAGGTTTTTCTACAACTTTTTTTTTTCTCTTCTGTTTAAGTGTTAAATTTGTTGCAAAGAAGAATGGTAATGATCTGTGTGTTTTGTCTAGGCCTTAAGTTTTCTGAGGGCCATTACAACTCTACAGTGGGGTCATCTTTTGGTGGCAGCAGTGACTTTGTCACACTTCTGTACCAGCACGGTTACATTGACCGAAGTTCTTTGCCAGTGTAGCTCCTTTGCTCACCTTTTCCAACTGGTAGCAACAGTTTTGATATGTTGCACGTACTCTAACAAGACTTTCTTAAACATGATGTTAGCAAACTGGTGCGTACTAGTCCCCCCGCTATAACAGAATAACGTGAGTGCATCCTGAGGAAGTACCTCTTGGAGTAAAGTGGGTGAAAATCGTTCATAAAGATACATTTCTAATTGGGTGCTTTTAACCACTTGTTTTGGGGTTTTTTTTGGGGAGGCGGGGAGGTGTCTTTTTATTTGTGGATCCCTCAACTTTTCCTGCAGTAATGCAGGTGTGCTGAAATTGCTATGTACAGATTTCTATGTGGTATATTCAGGACAGGAGAGTTTAATTGTATTTTACAGCACCCCCCACACACACTCCTCCTCCTGCTTAGAAATAACCTGTTTTCTGTGAACTGGGAAAGCGTTTTGGGCTCTGGGTTCAGAACCCCTGTGTTTCTTCACAGAATAAAAATGGAGTACACCCCCTGCTGCAGTGTGTTTGTACAGTATCATGTCTTTAGGCTGCTAGATCTGGAAATAAGATTTTAAATGCTTGGTGTTTCAGGCTTGCTATGACACTGGAAGTCAGTTTTCTACAATTAGTTGGCATGTGTTGTATCAGAGATCAGAGAATGTATTTGTGGTATGTGCCTTAACATCCCTCGGTTTACTGTATCATAAAGTCACGTTTTTCTGCGCAACAGCACATCTTCAATCTCCCTTGAAGTATCTATCTTTTGTAAAGTCTGGATGTTCCTTCTTGTCAGGAACTGTTTCTGACCTTTTAAATTTCACTCTCCCTCACATCAAAGGTCTAAGACCTGTAACGAAACTTCTCTTCTGGGCAACTGCAATTGTGACTGATACTCATCTTTCATTTGTTCCAAATGGATCAGGATGTTTCTTTTCTCAAGATGAGTTGTATTAATCTTGTCTCACTGTCCTTTTCAATTCTGTTTTCCAAAAGCTGTGTGGTTTTTGCTAGTGTTTGTATATACTACATTTAAAATTAAATACTTTTCACCAGTCTGTTTTCTAGCTAATCTTAAAGACCAGATGATCAGCTGCATTTAACTTACAGCCATCGGTTAATGTTTCCATCCCTTGTTAAAAGCCATATTTTTTGCCGATTTTGCCTTAAAATGTCATTTGATGGATGACATATACTGTAAGTCAAGTGTTGCAGTGGTGGATGCCTCTGTGGCAAAAATGAGTGTCTTTGCTGTGTAGCTAAACAGGCTCTCAAAGTAACTATACTAGGAATAAATTTAAATTAAGAAAATTTAAGTCCGTGAGACTTCTTTAAAAAGCAAACCAATCATTCATATAATGCTTAGTGGGTTTTTTTTTTAAAGAAAATTTTGCAGACTTTTGAACCTTGTAGATTTCCAAACTGCTGTATCTGTTCTTTTGTGTCTTTTACCAAGTATACTGTCTCTGACATAGGTAGGTACTTTTTCTGAGCAGTGTTAGAAAGGTACATAATTTTTTAAAAAATAAATACTCCAACACGAGGATCATACATACCGTGGTGTAAAACTGAGTGTTGAGCACTTACAGATAAAAAAAACCTTTAAGACGAGAAAACCAGTTTACAATTGCAATTTAAAAATAGATTCACAAGTTTAATATTGCAGGAAAAAACCTTTGTTTGGGAAAACACTTGGGAATTTAAATCCTAGATTTTAAAAAAAATCTACTAATTTTTGCATCTTGTTCTTCACAGTCCTAGAGCAGGGCTTGCATTGAGTTCAAGTTATTAGTCACTTGTGCATTTGTAGAAAACCAAATTTTTATGGGAAGGGTCTCTCAGACTCTAGGGTTTAGTTTATGTTTTTGGGGGATGTGGGTCTAATAAGATGCTGGGGCTAAATGCTGAACTTCTACTGTAGGAATTCTGGTTTTTTTATCTTTACAAGTTGGAGAAAATGACTTGATTATTAAATTTAAATTTTGTATGATTTAGTGTGTGTTTCCTGCATCTTCCCTGTAGGCTACTTGATCATCTCCAGTGTGTCACCTCAGTGTCTTGCTTAGCTGCTTTAGCAGAAGCAGCCTTTCAGTGCTTGTTCCAACAGCATAACAATAGTACTTCAACCTTTCTCATCACCTGAATTAGTGCTCCTTCTGAGAGGGTTTGCCTAAAAATCACCTAGATTTATTATTTGACAAATGGAGTAATTTTGGTGTATGGATTTCACTGATGACTAAACAATGCACACCTGTCTCAAGGATTTTGTTTTTCTGTCTTTACTTAAACTGTAGCAGCAGGCTGAAGTAAAATACATCTGTCTCTGCATATGGTGGTGTGCCTGACAAAAAACTTCTGTGGCTGCCTTGAATTTGTAGAAATTCAAGTAGAACTTAAACTAGGGCAGAGATCCTCTCCCTGAACAGTATCTGACATTGTATTGTTCTCTTCCTAAATAGCAACAAGTTTTCTAAAATGGACTGGCATATGAATGTATTTAAAGTTCTCTTAAAAGCTCGATGTGCAATAGTCTTCTTCAAGCACCTATTTCTTCCAAATCTTTTTGAGGAAAATCAGGACTGTTGAGTTCTGGTGGACTCAAACCGCAGTAACTTGTTGCTCAGTTGATGCTGTTCTTGTAAACACGCCTGACATCAAGGATGTGAAATCGGGGTCCAGTCTAAGATTTTAATTAAAAAGTCCACGTTAGGTACAGAACCTTGAAGAACAGGTTATTTTCTATTATTGGTCGTTGTGAGATGGGCAGATAAAGATTTACTCTTTTCCATTTGATGGTGTGAAACACCTCTGTGCTGCATCTTTTGTTGTATTCCTATAAGAGATCTAAGTGTAGGAGTTTTGAACGGTCTCTGCTTACAGAATCAAGATTTACTACTTCCTTTTTTGTAGAACTTCCAAATACCACTGAATAGACAATTTCTCTTGTTTTAAGAGAGATTATAACACACTCCTACTGTTTTAATGAACTAAAAGACTCTCAGGGTTTTTTCCTTCTTGGAATTCTAATGAAAAGTAAAACTCCAGCAAAGTGCTGATATATGGCTTGCTCAGTACAAATTTTGCTGAAGCTAAACTGCCTTTTACATGTTCCTGAATGTAATTTCAGGAAATCTGGGGAATTACTGGTTTAAGATGATGAAGTCCAATCTGCTGACTTATGTTATTTTGTTTACTTGGATGTTTTTTGTCCATAAATTCAGCATTGCTTTTTGCTTTTACTCCGGAGTAATGTTGAATGAACTCAGAAAAGTGATTTGACTTTTTGGTAATTGTATGTGCAGATTGCATCATTTCAAAGTCATTAACTTGACAATGAAATGAACTTTACTCTTTTCTCGAAACTGATTTGTAATCACTTCTAAAACGAATTCAGTGTGTTCTGTGCACATAAGGGTGTTCCCATCCTATCTGCATGTACCCAGTTTTTGTCCACCAACATAGCAGACCAGCACAGTGTCTGTAACTTTCTAGACCTGTGTATAAACACAGGATGCCACTGGGAATAAGAATAGTAACTTGGAGACTTTTGACTCTAATTTTGAGGTTAAAGGTAGCCTAATGAAATTTATGCAGATAGCAACATGTTCGCAAGGAAATTATTAACGGTGTGAACATTTTGTAATTAAAATGTCACAACTTCATCTTATGTGAATTATCAGTGATGGCAAGACTAGTACCTTTGTATAAAAGTGTGAATAAACAGGTACATAAATAAAAATGTCTCTGAAATTCCTCCTTAAGTAATATTAAATCTTTAAACATACCCTATTCTTGAATATTGACCCCAGTCTTTTCCATATGATTACACCACTTCTGTTTCCCTAAAACAGTTACAGTTCTATATTCCAGAATCATGCCCATGGCATTTTCACTATGGTTAACTCCTGCTATCATCTGTATCTCTAAATACTGGTTTTTGAAGAACTTTGAATATGAAACTGAAAAGTAGATTATAAATACAATTTTCTTCTGAAGCTGCAAAAAAGCACACATCAGTCAGAGTCTACTAAAATAGGCATTTCTGTTGATATTAGTTAGGGAAAAGTATGACTTAAACTTGCAGATTATTGAGACTTCACAAAATTGAGACTATTTTCCTTAAGCCACAGTTGATGTGTTTGACACCAGTGTTTGAATAGGGATTAGGCTAGCTTAAAAAATGGAGAGAGCGAGATCCTAATTTTAGGACTTCGGTAGATGTTGAACAAGATGCTGTTGCTGCTTTAGAACGGTTGTTGTTGTTGTTGTTGTTCACACTTGTAAAATGCTTACATTTATGCCTGATTGTTACAACTAATACTGGAATCGTGCATTCTAGGTGGTGAATTGGACTTTGATCAACAAATGTTTGATTGTTTTTAAAAATATTTGTGCCAGAAGTTGTGCGCTACCATAACGTGCTAACGTGTTTTGTACCTTCGTGTTTGTTGTCTTCCAGGTGCTTTGAATAAGGTTTTTTAAATAGGTTTTCTGTTTGTGTTATATGTAGTCTTACCTCAAATTACAATATTTCTTGATATAGTGAAGAAGTTCAGATATTTTCTGGATTGGCAGGGAAGGAAGGTGGCAATGCTTCCCCAGTTTCTTACAGGGAACAGAATTAGTATCCAAGTCTGACACTGAAGACTGTTACTCAAAAAGAGTAATACAGAATACGAGTTCTCATTTGCTGTTGAGTAAAGGATCACCCCCCTTTGGGGTTATACAGGGAGTGCTGTCTGAGGATTTTGGAAGCAGTAGCCACAATGATGACTCTAGACCTTAATATCTAAGGCTGATGTGGATGTTTTGCCCCTTCATTTTGAATCAGTTTAGTAGATGAATTTAAATTAATTCTACATTTTAAGTTAGAGAGAACATTGTGGCAAAGCTTGTGCTCCCATTGGGTAATTGTGTCTTCATAGAGGATCTACATGAAAAGCCCCTTCTTTTAATGGACTTTATGGTCTGATCTCCAAAGTGCAGTATAGCAAAGTTCCTACCAGGCTGGTGTGTGCCTCTTTCTTAGGCATGTGGATTTTTGTTTGTTGGGTTTTTGGGGGGTTTTTTGTCGGATTCTTTCCTTCTTCCCTGATAAAACTGCCTGAACATGTCTGGCTTAATTTTCTGTCGTTGTAGAGGCCTTGGGAATTGATGACTCTATTAGCACTTTGTTTCAAGTCTGTGCTTCACCTTTGCTTCTGCATTTTCATGGATACTTGAGTATTATCCTATGAAATTGTGTCTCCTTATCTTGTTCCGCCTTTTTTTGGTTTTATGTTTTGAGTTCTGGCTTTTTTTGGAGGGCATTTCAGACAGCGTTTTAAGGCCTGTAATGCTGGTGTTTGACTGCAAGCTTGAATGGCTGATTTCTCTGGAATACTGGTGGGATCTTCTGGGCACTTTCTGCGTTACATGCGGGCCCTGTTCATTTCTGGATTTTCAGCTTTTGTATTGCCACACAGCGAAGATACCGACCTCAACACCTTATCGTTATTCTTTGTCTGAAAGCATGGCAAAGGTGTCATGTTTTTCATGTGGTCCAACATCGTCTGTGGTTCCTGTCAACCCTGTCACGTGCGTGCTTTGTATTCAGTGTCCCGTATTAAGCCTTCTCCACTTGTTTCATTGTGAACCCCATGACTGTGATATAAGTTGATCCACTAATAGGATGCTGGGCTTCAGAAACATTTGTGTAAAAAGGTGACTGTTCAGCAGCTTCCTAAGTTTGTGTCTCTGTTCAGAATGTAATAAATGAGAAGCAGGGACAGGAGCTGTTGAGTTTCTTACCTCTTTGCTGGTGTGACAGAGGTAGGCTCAGGAGACAGTAGCTGTCTGACCTGTCTACCATGCGGGGTTCTTGAGGCATTGCTGATCACATGATGCTTTTTCTTCAGCTTGAACCAACTCTCCTCGAGACTGAATCTTGAATATCTTGAGTCTCAGGGTTCAGTACACATGAGAATAAAGTGTTGCTATTTCGTAGCACATGGGGAAGTTCCTAGAAAACCAGTATTGTTCACTGCAGCCTATTTGCTAGGACCAGATAGCTTCCATATAGATAGAAATTCCTGTTTTGTTCTGAAAGGTGAATAAAGGTCTGTTGTCTTAATCCAGAAATGAGAAAATGACAGAATCCTGACTGTAGGCTAGAAAGCATGTAAAAGAAACTCATATGTGCCACCTGAACACGTGTTTATTTCCTTGCTAAGTGGTTAGTATTGATATATTTTCCCTGCTTTATAAGCACTGTCATAAATTGCTGTCTTGCCTTGCCTGCTTTGAGCTGTTGCATCACTGGTGCTACCAGGTGCTCTTGCAGTAAAACTAACTTGAAATAAATACTTTGTATCTAATTTGAAAATTGATCACTTGATAAGGCACTGAAGTCTTATTGACTTAAGGATTTTGATTGCACACTCTGCATATGTATTAGTTTAAAGTCCATTTTGGTGCCAGGTGGCTTTTCAACCCAGGCTGGCAGTTTCCTTGCAGTTTGCGGATTAGACATTGTCAAAGGCAGACTTTTAGAAATAGAATCCAAAATCAAGAAAACAATTGATAGCATGCAGTGCAGGTAGACTGATTTTTGAAGTTGCTTTCTCACAGTTTAGGGCTCACAGTTCATACTACTTAATCCAGTCTAACTGAATTGCCACTGAAGGAGATGGACCTGCTCCTTCTGCTGTCTTTTCTGACTTTCTCACTGCAGATGTAATGTAGCCAGGGCAAGTTAGGCCAGTTTCTTGACTCTTTTTTTTTTTTAAGACTTGCTAAGTGTTCAGTAGTGGTACAGTTCCTAAAAGGACTTAGGATATGCATGTTGAGATGATCTCAGGTTAAGACTTTCTGATCTACTACTCAGATGTTGTTTTGAGGAGGTTTTCTTTTCTTTGACTCTTGGGTGGCAGCAGCAATCTATTGTATGTGTTTTTGTTACCTGTGGAAAGAAATACACTAATAATACCATAAATAGCATAATGGGGAATCACTCTGTGCCACTCTACTGAGATCAGGATTTAGCTCTACCACTGCCACTTCCTTCCAGTGTGTTACTGGATGGTTTTGGGCTTTAGGCCAGATACTGTCTGTTCTATTACATCCCAATTTTTCTGTGTCAGTATCTCTAGAGATGATGAATCATGTGGACAAACCTTTGCAGGACTAATCTTCCTCCTCTGCCTTCCCACAAGCTTGATTTTGTTAGCGAGAAATCTTTGTGTGTATCCTTAATGAAACAGATTGCAAGACTAACAGTGGGCTCAGTGTACTGGAAAGTCAATCAGTTCTCTGGATATTTCTCACCACTATCTTAAGCTATGCCTTTGGCTCTTGTGTGAGTATAGATCTTGTTTCCACATGGTTTGTGAGTTGTCTGGCCCAGCCTTGTCAGTTTTTGGCTTGGTTATAGGTAGAACTCTCTACAGTGGCCTTTAGGGCACCAGTTCTATGTGGAAGACTGAAATGGATTGCAGCTGCTGTTAGATATACACAAGGTCCTATTCATCTTTATGGTCATTTGAGATTGCATTTCAGTCCTGTATCAGAAAGTTTCTGCCTCCCTGCAGTCGACTAAAAATGTAGTTTTCTTAGCTGACCAGATAATGGAAAGTTTATTCTAGTTTTATTGTTTATCTACTGGCTAAAGAAGACTTTGAAGGTTTCTTTTTGGAAAAGACTCCTAAAAAGAGCAAACTCACACCAGAATATTGCTTTCTTGGTAGTTACCACCTGCAATTTTGGCTAATAGCTGACAGTATTCTTTTACGATGAATCATCTGTTGTATGTTCTCTAGGATTAAAAATCCTAGCAAGTTAGCTTTATGTCGAAAATTTTATATGGAATGTCTTAGATGTTTTGATGCGAAGAACTAATGCAATTAGGATTATTTCACAACCATTCAGGTTGAGGGTGGGTTTTGTTAATGTAGCTGGTACTGCATTGTGTTTTAAGGCATTAATAAAAAGAATTAATGCCACTGAGGTTTTTATGACATTTTTCTTCCTGTTCATTGATGTCACAGAATGACCAGGCCAAGGAGCTCAGATAGCTTGTACCCAGATGCTCCAATTAGGCTAGTAAGCCTTCAAGCTGGAATTATTTCCTCATTTATGAGGAGGGAGAATTTCAGGAAGACTGAGGTCTTCAGAGAAGCAGATTAATATTTTTTTGTGAGTAAAGATGACCAAATCTTTGTCTCTCAAAACAAGAATTGCACTGCCCCTTTGTGGTGTTACATCTGAAATCATCTAAATGGGTCTTCCTGAGAAAACACTATGTGGTAGTTTGAAAAACAAATTAGTTTTTCATATTTAAACATTTACTGGTCACTCTCCAGTTGGTTTTGTGAAGGCCTTTATATGCAATGGTCTGAACTCAAGAAAGGTGAAGTGAGGATTTTTGGTTTGGGACTTGCCTTGTACTGGAAGTTGTGTTTGTTCAAGAGCAGAAATTCTTTGCCTGACTACAAACAGTCAGAAATGTGGCCTTTGGACTGTGTGGGCGCTGATGGGAGGTGTCTGAGCTGCCATGATGGTTATGTTGTAGGTACAGGCTTTGTGCTGGGTCATGTTTTTTCCAGTTACTTAACTTTTGTTTTCAGTTTTGTTTGTCATTGAGGACAACAGACTGACTTGTGAATTTCTCATTGTATCTTTTACTCCTTCCTCACTCATGGGCTCTTGGTCAGATTATTAGCCAGAGTGTTTTCAGGATGTCGTGTTTTAACAGTTACCTGTTAAATGTGTCCTAACAGGCTTCTGGAGGTGCTAGTTGAAGCTCTTTTGAGCTGTCATCTATTTTTTTTTGATTGCTTTTTCGATTTCCTTGATCTCTAATTTGAGGGTCTCTTCCACTAACTCTTCCCATGTTCATCAAAATGTAATTCTTAAGTTAACCACTGAGCATTGCAAGTTCTTTTGGTTTTAGTTTTTTGTTTTGTTTTGGGGTTATTTTGTGGGGATGGGGGTGTGCGTGGTGTGTTTTTAAATGAGTCTGCTAACCCACAATATTAAGTTCATCATTTTAGATGAAAGAGAACTTGGACAAAGATTTGTTCTTCTGATTGTTCCTTCCCTTTTGAATCTTCAGAAGCACCAGTCATGCAAATGAACGATCAGTCCTTAGTATGTCTTGCAAAGCATAACTTCTTGCACAAGAGACATGGTAATGAAGAATGGGCTACCTGATTTTAATAGTTTAAAAGTTCTTTGATGGAAATTTTCATTCTGTCTCTGGTGATTTGTAGTAAGGTAGAGTGTATATGAGTGTTAAAATCCCTGTCGTGGCGTACCTGCATTCTTGCCGATCTCATACCATATTTTTAGAATTCTGAAGTTGTGATCTTATCTGTGGTAACAGTTGTGAAGTTGTAGAAGCTCTGTTAGTCCAGGTGTTTGGTAATTTGGGTCTAGTATCATGTGAAACATTTTAAACAGATCCATAATGCTGATTAACTTTCTTGACTTACATGCTGTTTAACTGTAGTCTTTTTCCACTAATATTTGGACCATTTGGATGTTGAGCTCCACCATTTCTGGTCACTGCAGCCAAGGCTGCATTTGAGCTTTGCATTCCTCACCAGCCACTCGTTGTCGGTGAGAACAAGGTCCAGCACAGCACCTCTCCTCACCAGCTCCTCTCACTTGGGGAGGGATGTTGTCATTAATGCATGTCAGAAACCATAAGCTTTCTAAGTTATTTTTGGTTTAACTACCATAGATTAAATAGACCAGGGTATGTACTACTTCTGCAGACCTAAGAACTTCTTGTTCTCTTCAGCAAATCGACTGTGGTGCTACGTAATATTATTGTATCTATACGTTCTAAGTATCAGTCTTTCGCCACTTAGTTACCTTGGGGATTGCTTTGCTTGGGCTCTTGAGATGGGAATTTGTTTTTTCATCTCGGTGTTTTTCACAGCTTTGTGGCTAGGAGGGTTACTTTGTTTTCTGACAGTGCTTGTTGTGGGAAGATACTGGCTGTCCAGTGAAGTTCAATGAAATTTGGCAATTCAGTGCTGGTAATGACTGGATGTGGAAGAATTAAAAAACCAAACAGCTACCCAAAAAACCCCCAAAACAACCAACCAAACCAAATGCCAGAAAACCCAATTCAGCATAAAACCCTATAACCAAACCTCTATTTATTATTTTATAAATAGTAAACATATTTTAAAAAATTATATTGCTGTATTAGTTATGGCTGTTCCAAAAGTGACGTTAGCAAAAGTTATAAAGACAGTGTTTTCCCATCAACCTGCTAATTCTTTCTTGTAGTGGCTGTTTAATTCCATCTGCTAACTCTGAGATTTTAAATACATATTTTTCACTCCTCCCTTGTCAAACTTCTCAAGTTGAGAGATCATGGTCTGAGATACCCAGCAATCTTTTGACACAAATTGTAGGAGACTGAAGTAGAATGGTTTTCTCCAGTTTAGACTCCATAAAGTTCAGAATTACTTTTATCCTGACAAATTGGGTAGCTTTCAGTAATAAGGGATAAGGGAGTCTTGCTCAAATATAAAAAGTCAAGTTTTGCTAGTTACTTGAAATTAAAAAACAGAAACTTCAAGACACTATTGATTGCTCTGACCTCATATACCATCTGTTTTGTTTTTCAGATTTTGGATCTCTCTTTGATCTGGAACATGACTTGCCAGATGAACTGATCAGCTCCACAGAACTTGGACTCACCAATGGTGGTGACATTAATCAGCTGCAGACCAGCCTTGGCCTGGCACAAGATGCTGCCTCTAAACACAAGCAGCTGTCTGAACTTTTACGGGCTGGTAGCTCCCCAAATCTCAATATGGGGGTTAGTGGCCCTGGCCAAGGCATGGCCAGTCAAACCCAACAAAACAGTCCTGGAATGGGAATGTTAAACAGCATGGTGAAAAGCCCCATGGCACAGGCTGGGTTGACTTCTCCCAATATGGCGATGAGTGCGAGTGGACCGAACCAGGGTCCTTCTACCCAGTCCACAGCAGCAATGATGCCAACAGTAAACAGCCCAGTTAACCAGCCTGGCATGGGAATGAACACAGGGATGAATGCTGGCATGAATCCTGGGATGCTGGCAGCAGGCAACGGACAGGGGATGATGCAGGGGCAAGTCATGAACGGTTCGATTGGAGCAGGCAGAGGGCGACCTAATATGCCATACCCGAACCCGGGAATGGGTAGTGCTGGTAACTTGTTGGCTGAGACACTGCAACAAGGCACTCCACAGATGGGAGGGCAGGCTGGACTAAGAGGGCCACAGCCTGGAGCCATGAACAAGGTAAGACAAGCTAAACTTTATTATATTACTTTCCTCATTGTTGACTTTGTTTTGTAAAATTTATTCCTCTGCACTGTGGATTCTATAGGATTTTTTCTTTAAGAATCCTATATGATGGATTAAATAGTTTATATGCCGTTAAAGTAGAATTTGTGATGGTCATAGGAAGCAAAAATTGAATCTGGCACAACAAGCAAGACTATGGCTAAATTAAGAAGCCTATTTTAGAAATCTTGTGACAGTACAGATTATCCGTAACACTGAAAAGTAACTTGATTGTATTTTATTCTGTTTTATGCTTTGTCTGCAACTCTCTTTTTCCATCTAACGTGTTACTGGTATTGTGAGTGTAATAGGAATCTATCAGGGCCTTTTAGATGTTGTGGTGCTTTTTTCCTGTATGACAGTTAATGCAAGTATTTGTTGTCTGAAATCAGCTGAATGTTTGTGCTGTAGCAGATGCTAAGAGGCGCATGCAGATTTGAACTGACTGATCTGCTCACTGTATGTGGTGGGTATTCGAGTTAATGGTGGAGAGTGAATGCTTGTGTAAACACCTGAAAACAATGTTGGGTTCTTAAGACTGTTCTGACTCAGTTCTTGTTTTAAAATTTGCAGTGGCGTTGTCTATAGGAGAGTGAATCAGAGCTAAAAAATATATATATTTTTTTTTTATACTGAGAGGGAAATAAATGTGCTTTTGTAATCCAGGAGGTTGGAGGAAAGTTGTTGTCATAAGTCACCGAAAAGATGAGAGGAAACCTCTTGGTTTAAGTAACAAAATGATGTCTAAATTTAATTTTTATTGTGCACAATTAGCCATCTTAGAGTAGGAGCCACTTGAGTATTCTCCATTTTTTTGTGTTTTGATCAAAACCTAGAAAATACTTCAATGTTTTAGTTCCCTTTAAGTGGGTGTTTTGTGTTTCATGGCTAATGAGGGGACAGGTTTTTTCAAGGTGCTTTGCAGTACCTAGATCTATCTCAGAATGCCTAAAGTCAGTCCACTTGGAGGACTTGGAATGATAAGTAACAGTCTATAAATGTATTTAAAACATAAATAAAAATAATGCTGTGTATTAATGGTTTTGCCATGCTTTAATATATTAGGTGAAATTACTTTAGTGGCTTGTGAACATTAATTATGAAATTCTTTGGTCTTAGTTGCTTGCTTAAGCTCAGTGTGCTAGCTTTTGGGAGTGCATGTGTGTGTGCATGTATGTTTAGTAATGAGTTATATATGTATGTGTTTAGTAAGGAGTTGATTCTGTGGTCTGGTCATTTCAGATATCTTTGCTTGATAGGAAAGTTAATGCAAAGCTTGATTACTCCAGTAGAAAATTCATATGCAGCTTACAGTCGTAAGAAATATGTAGCTACTTGAAGTATTCTTGTATTGGAATTATGTAACGCCTCATTCATTATTCCTTGGCTGTAAAAAAAAAAATTTTTGATCTTCAGAAAGCTGTGTTCGGAGGTCAGAAATTGACGTACTGAGTGTTTGGATGATTTGCAGCTTCATCCTCACTTATCAGAGCTAATGTAGGGTTATGCACTATAATAAACTCATTTATCTAAAATTAAAGAAAGTTCATAAAATCAAGCTCTTGACCAATTTAGTCTAAAACTAAGTTGTCTTCTTTCCTTACTTAAATTCCAATAGTGCTGTACATCTAAAGTAAGAACATTTTATGCTTTTGAGAATATTCAGACCAAATACACAATAACTTCTTTTTCTTAATTCGTAGTCCCAGATTGGTTAAAAATATTTAGGGTTCTTTAATTGCTGATAAAAAAATCTTGAGACTTTTTGTTTAAGTATAGTGAATATAATCCTCATAAAGGAGTGGAAACTGTCGGATGAGAGAGAACAGTCTGAAATGGAGGCTGAAATTCCAGAATGTCTTCAATTGGTTTGGTTGTTGGCAGGGAGCCTGTGTTTCACTTCATACAGTAGAGTTTGCAAAGTCTGACAACAGTAATGTCTGACCGTTTTATCTCCCCACCCATCTGCTTTTGGGTTTTCCCACCTACAAATCTTCAAAAAGTAGATGGAAACAGAGGACCTTAAGCAGTTGTTTTTAAAAGCCAGTTTTTCTAATTGGTAAATTTAGTAGCGTGTTGCTGTTAATGTGGGAGTTTGTGTAATAACTTCTGTAGGTTTCCTTCATTGCTGCAAAAAATGCACATTATCCAGAAGCTCTCTTTCAGTAGGAGGAAAAAAACACCAGACGAGATGCTTTGGTTATGATTGTTCAACATCATGTTAGCTTGCCAAAGTCAGCCCCTTTAGGTGATGGGAGGGTTGCCTCAGTGAGTTCTCTCTCAGTGAAATAGAGGTGTTTTGTGCAGTGGTTTGTATGGAATAGCTTAAGTTTCCTGTGATGTTGAGTAATTGGGAGGGAGGATGTTATGCTCTTCTAACAGGAAAGATGAGCTCTAAGGGGCTAGTCAATTTGGAAAGTGAAATTGGTTACATTTCTACTTTGTTCTGTTATCCTGTGGAGTTACTGAAGTTTTCTTCCTCTCTTCCCAAAACGTTGGCTAGCAATAGAATTAAACACTTCCTTTGCACATTAACTATGTACTTCTGACCTTCTCTAGTTGTGCATGTTACTTTTAGGACTTGAAATCCCAAATGTCACTTTAAATGTTTTCTGTTTGTAAACTTGTCCTGTCACAATCTGATGCTTCCATCCTGTGGTTTAATGCTGTAGTTTTCTAAGCAGTCACCACCATATGAAGAAGCAGTTCTGTCTGGATGCCATCTCTGTGCCAGTTGCATGACAGGCTGTGTTGAGAAACTAAACTCGACTCAAATTAAAACTCAGGTGGTCATTAAATAAAAAATTAATTTGAGTTGTTTTTCAGGTCCAGTTTATATTCATCAGTTGGAAAGCTAGTATCCCTATATTAGGGAGGGGATTTTTTTAAATGAGTTGATCTTGCCTGTCTGAGGAGGGTGTGAATCCTACTTCAGTGACAGTACAGGCATAAAAACGCCTGTGAAAGTCTACCCTGAAAGGAAATGTTAGAAGTTTGGAGGGGATGCACTTGAAACAAGTTTTGCTTTCTTGAATAGTTTTTTTGTTTTCTGTGTGCTTGGTTTTGTGCAAGTTAAGAGGATAACAGACATGCCTTTTACTCTTAAAATAGTGTTTTGGAAATTGTTTATAATGTTTGGGTTCTGTCATCATTTAAGTATTTTTCAAGCTTTTTGTTTCACTAGATAGTTTTATAGCTTTGATTTAAATGTGAACAGGTAACTTATTACAAAGCTTGAATTTGCTAAAAGCTGATTCATGTTTCCTGGTTTGAACCATTCTTCATTTGGAATTTTATCTAGTTAAAAACTGTGTTTTGTTCTTCCACTGGGTTCTCTTGAGAATGCCCTGTTAGGGTCTTGACTGTCCAGCCTTGTATGAGGGGAGGAGGATATTTTGTGTATACATTTCTGTCATAGCAGTGCTCTACCACAGAGTGATGAAGTTCACCTGACTTTCAGGTCACTTACATTTCCTCTCTGACTGATTCAAGAAATGTTCCCTTACTTCAGTAATGAAGTGGATGTGTAGGCAGTTCAGATTAGTAAGGGCATTACTACTACCTCTGCTATGTGAGCATTTCACTTGAAACATTTAGTTCCAGAAGTAATTCTTTATAATTTGGTTTAGTCTTTGAGTATGTACAAGCTCTCAGCTATTATTGGCTTTATCAGTTTAACTTCTGTTAAGAAGATTCAAAGGCAATATTTTGCAAAGACGAACATAATTTGTCAGAATCTCCTTATCTTCCTCTAAGTAGAACAAAAAGAAATTTCATAATAATCAACTTCTGTTCAAAGTTGAAGGGGTTGAAGATGGCACTCTCAAACTGTGCAATTAGATTAAGAAAATAAAAGCATTGTATGTTCCTTGGTCTCTTATTTTAGATAGGTGGTCAGTGTTCTTGGTTGCCTTTCTTTTTTCAGTAGCTATTTGATTCTACAGGTAAACATAAACATATCCATAGTGTTAAGAGTCTATGACCAAGCATACCATATGATCAAGTACATTAATCCATTCAAAGTGTAGTGTGAGTTCCAGTCCTTGGATTTCTCTTCTTTGGTAAACCAAGATGGAAAAAAATGAATAATTGCTCACTTTTTTCCAGAGTAAGAGAGGAATGTCTGTTTATGAGGGAAAAATGAAGCAGTGAAGACTTGGAGTCTAAGTTTCTGGAATGGCATGGGGAGTTTCTTGCAGAAATAGCAGTGACATAAAGCTGGTGTCTTGAAATACTATGCAGTTAGGTGCAAAGAATAATAAACAATAACAGTCCTTGGAAAGAATGCAGTGGACACCACTGTAGTGTAGGCAAAATGTAGTTAGGGTATGCCTGAGTCAGTGATGCTCTACCAGTCAGTAGAATGGCACTAGGAAGTGATGTACAGTAAATTCTTGTTTTTTAAAGACCCAGCTAGAATTTACTAAAATTAAATTTCCTGTTTGGGGAAAGTTAATTAACTTTCACTTGTGAACCTGTGGATATGAACAGATACTAGATACCATCAATATAGCCTTAAACTAGTCCAGGCACTGCAGTTTCCCTGATAGAGATATAAATAGTTGATACTGTGATTGCTGGATTCTTTGAAAGAATGTTATTAAAACTTAGTTCTCTTTGTTTACTTCTCCATGCTTATAGTTATCTTTGCAAATCTAAAAGCTGGTCATGGTTCAATGCTACTGCTGATATCTAGCTGTTTCTCAAATATTAGACTGTTAATGAGGCAGTTGTTCTTACAGAGAAACAGTAGAATATTTGCAATGTCTGTGTGCATACCTGTAGCAGGTATTCCTTTTCAATTTGTGCTCCATGGTATTAACAGTAAAACTAGAAGCAGAGTTAGCCACTTGACCTTCTTCTGAACTGAAGGTGCATGTGTTTCGTGGCATTAGAACAAAACCTTGGGGAATTTCCTCTGCTTTTATAGTTACTCCTCTTAGATGGGAGGAATATCTGAACATCCCTGTCTGATGCTGCCTGTAAACTAGGATGTTTCCTGAACTCATGTCATCCGTGGTGAGAGATAAACACCTTTCACCATTCGGTATTGACAGCCCCTGCTTCCACTGGACGCAGGAAAATCAAGTTGTTTTCTATTGTGTATGTGAAAGGTAGAATCATTTGAGATTACCTTTGCCTTCTATCAGCCACCTATCATAATTTTATGATCTTCCTTGTTTTCTTCTTCTTTGCTGTGAATTGGATTTCTATCTGCTCTTCTTTGTGTACAAATGCTTGCATATGTGATGAAATTAAGTTGAAGCTGTAAGGTGAGGAGAGAAAGAAAAACTTTGGATGGATATGAAGAGAAGTAGGAAGGGCAGTGAAAGGAAGTGGTGGCCAGGAAGAGTAGATAGAAGTTGTACTCGCTGACCTGTAGCTGTAATTAAGCCATAAATGCTTTTGCATTGTATTGCGGATGAAGCCTTGTACTTCTCTTACACGGTGGTACTGACACCACCTTTCTTTGGCTGGTTCTTCTGCACTTGGTTGTTTATCTATCCCCTCCCAATAGCTCATTAATGTGCTGATGAACTGTGTCAGTCTTTCTGATTGTTGCCTACTGATAAAATTATACAGGGTTTTGATCTTCCTTCTGTAGTCATGAGGCCATACATTTCTTCCTGTTAGATGTTTCCTTTTATTCACGTTTCTCAACATGTCACAGCAAATAATATGAGCATGCTCCTGCTTCTTATGGAGGGTCACAAGGCCACTGTGTGCTGGGTGGAGAATCTCCCAAATGACCCTTCTCTTGACTCAGTCTAGCGTTGCATGCGGGTGGTTGGTGTCAGGTTAGTCTGTGATGGCAGAACTAGGAGGCATTGCTGTGAGGTTATCTGAGGATCTGGCAGGCGTCAGTCTCACCTGAATCAAGTAATGGCTGCTGATTTGTTCAGGGAGACCTTGAGGAATTTGGTTTTTAGCATCTTAGGAGTTGCTTGAGTGTGTGGCTTTGAGTCAGTTTGGTGTGCTTGCCTGTCAGCCAGGCCTGAGCTTCTCTGGTCTTTGCCTCTCCTGTTACCTGAAATGGGAAAATATTACCCCTGTAAGGAGCAGCTAGGCTGAGCTGGGCACGCAGTGTTCTGCTGCCAGGTCCCTTGGCATGGTGGGGTGGAGGGGGAGGGGAACCCTGTGTTTCTGCCATGGAGAGAGCCTTGTTGGAGGGGACTGGTCTTGTACCCCAAACAGTGCCGGTGGCTGATGCTTGAGAGAGCATCAGAGATCCTTGTGCTGAGCCAACTTGATTAGTAATTTGAAAAAGTCAGATGCTTCGCATAAAGTTTGTGTCCAGCTTTATTGCAAATATAAATGTTGATTGGCTTGGTGAAACCTCATCTGTGAGTTTCATTAGAAAGCTGGTTTGGGTGACATAGAAAAAGTGGTTTTCTTAAGTCTAGGTTTGGGTTTCTTACCCTGTAGTCAGGACAGAGCTGGCTCACAAGGCCACAGTTATTCTGAATCCTTTGATATCAGTGTGTGAAGTCTCCGATTGTCTGAGTTGGGCGTCTTGATTTCTCCCTGTAACACCAAGTTATGAAAATGTGTCTTCAGCTTGTAATTCTGAATTGTTTGGTTTGTTTTTTTGTTTTTTTAAGGCTGATAGCTTAAGTTGCAGAAGTCAAATGGGCCTGGTGATAGTGATAACCAGCATAGTCTGTGCTTTGGTGTACTCTCAGATGTCAACTGACTTTGGGAGCCATGATTGTTAATGAACTTGAAAGCTTTGCTCAGAAATGTACGGGTTTTGGGGATGTCCTTGCTTTCAGAACTCTCTCTGGAGCCAAAGGGATCAGGCTATCTTACAGGGAAAACATAACTTGTTTCCTTAAGGGACTAATTCTCACTGTCAGGCCTTCACTAAGCTTTGAAAACCTGTTCATCAATTTGAAGCGGCAACGACAATGGGGAATATTTCGGAAATTGTGTTTGCTGACTCCTTATGCTTTTCTTCTCCCTTTGCCTTCTGCACAACTTGTACATGAGATCTTACTAGCCTTCTGAGGGAGAGGAAGGAAGGCTTTGGGTCTTACCTGTCCTGGTTTTGGCAGCAGCTTCTTCCTTGGTCACCACAGGTGTATTCATTGTGGTCGAGACATGGCAGTGGAAAGGAAGGCTTTTAGTTCTGCCTGATCATTAAGTAGTTTGTTTTTCTGCCATGTGTAGAGATTCTTTTCATTGCTCTCTAATGAATTACTGCTGTGTGATTATGGTTATTGCTTATGTGTGGAGGAGGGGGGCTGTCCTCAAGTGAATTCACTTGTGCATATCAGATGTCTAAAGTGGCAGGTTCTTTAGTGAATTTTGTATTCCTTTTCCTGTAGCTTGAGTTTGATCCTGCCTTATTTTGTAAATGCAAACTGAAGGCTCTTATAATGGATTGGAGGCTGTTACAGCCTGAAAAAGGGAAGTGTGACTAACTGCAGGTAATCTCAGGGCATGTTGGTTACTTCCAGTGCAGGTTGAAGAAGCTTGGTGAGCAGAAACAAGGTGTTTCTGCTAGGGGAGGATGCTTTGAGAATAAATGTAGGAGTGATTAGAAACAAGCCTACCACAGAAGTTATGTTCTTCTTTGAATGCAGGAAAATGCTTTGAACCAAAGAGTATCAAGGAGACTGGACCTTGTCTAGTCAAACGCTAATGTGAGTTGAAACAACACAGCTCTTTAAAGTTTTTTTGCGCCTTTGTTTTTGAGTTAGGGCTTCTTGAGGATCCTGCCTGAGTAATGGTGAGAACTTGGTAATCTTAACAAAAATCTCCAGTTTTTCTGGTCCTCTATGTCTAGTTCTTTTGGTCCTAGAAGGCCAAATTTCCCATGGAAAAGAGATGGGAATGCAAGGAATGGAAAAAAATGGCAGAGGACAAACAACTTTATTGGCAAGATTGCTCCTTGTTCTTTAGGTTCTGGGCGTTCCAAGACAGCAAACTGTATATTCTGGTGTGCTAAAACTGCTGAATGTGCATATGGCTTATATGAAACATGAATCTATTTACCCTGTGAGAGAATGGTTTGGTCGATTTGTTTAGTTTGCAAAGTTTCTACCTGTCCTCTCCTTTGACCTCTAGTACTGCTGACTGCAAACGAGTTGGTGTGACTGTGTGAGGTGTTACCTGTGACTGTGGTGTGTTCTTAAATTGAAAATGTTTGTGTACTGCTAATGCAGACTTGCATTGTTATGCCTGTTTGGAGAGGAGCTGTGGGAGTGCTAGCAGTTGGGTAGGATGTTTTTGGGATAAACTCTGCTGATATGAATGAAGATGGTATTTGTCTCCATTTGGAGTCTGCACAAGTGCAGGGAGGAGAACTCAAGTCTGGAAGAATTATGTAGTCCATGGTACAAATTTGTGATTCAGAAAGCTGAAATGAGAAATCTGTTGAACCAAGTATTTTATAAAGAAATAATCAGGCCACTTCTGTGCAGTCAGATCTCACAGATTGCTAGCTGGCTTTGTTGTGTTTACAGGAAGTGTCTAGTTGAGGAGTTAATGTTGTGTGATGGGTAAACCTGTGAACACGAAGGAGCAGGGGGAGCATGTGGATCAGTATTGCATTGCAGCTGGCTCATGGCTGTGATCGCGCTCGCTTCTCTGAAGTATAAATTTACCTTTTACATTGTGAACTTAAACTTACTTGAACATCTTACCATTTTAATTCCTAGATGGGAATGATGAGCAATCCCAGCCCTTATGGCCAGCCCTATAGTCAAAATACTGGGCAGCAGATTGGAGCCAGTGGACTTGGCCCTCAGATGCAGAATAAAGCTGGACTGCAGAATAGTTTACCACAGTTTCCAATGGACAAGAAGCCAGTTCCTGGGGCAGGAATGCCTAACATGGTAAGTAGAATGAAAGGTGTATTCAGAAAATGTTGTAAAGAGGAGCAATATGCTCTGATCTTGCCACATTGTGCGTTTTTTGCAGCTGTCATGCCCAGTGTGAATATGTGCTCTGAATCCACACAGAATGCCCTTTTTCCAACTCCTAAGACTGCTATGAGGGAAAGGGCTGAGTTGTGCTTTCTGTGTTGATACAATGCATCTCCACTCTTTGGCCTTCAGACCCTGTTAACAGGGAAAATGAAATGGAGCTCCTCAGCTGAAGTGAGCTTTGCAACCTGTTTGGACACCTCTGCTCTCCTGTCCCATCCCTTCTTTTGTTGTTGCTGTATTGGGCCCCTTCTCCTCAGAGTATCTCTGTCTGGAGAATTGTTTTCCTGCTTGTACTTGCTAATGCTTTTGGGAAAAAGAAATGTCCCTTCTCCAACAGGTACCTATGATAGGGCTTAGAAACCTCAGCTGTGTGTTCATTCCTGTTGTGAATTACATGAACACGAACAACAGTCCTGATGCTGGAGGTGATTCCCTGGCAACTGTAGTAGCCTTGGTACCTTTCCCTTTTACCTCCACTCTTATTGCAGCAGGACTTAAGGAAAGAGGAAGTAAGAATGGTGGGAAAAGTGGATGACCCAAGCCTGTAAATGCCAGTGCCTCACCGTGTGCCTTAACGTTGGATTCCCTGGCTTGAGCTTAATGCTGATGCTTCATTATTTTCAAAGCTTAAATTGGTTAGGGGTATGACATGCAACATGTCTTCCAGGTTTTTTTCCCCCATATGTGTTTTTTTTTTTTAATTTAGGAAACAAATTAATATTTCTGAATATAGCTTGTATTTCTCCCTGCTTCAAATTCCACTTCCACACACCCCTTGGGAGGGTCAGTCTATTGATCTTACTAACTGTTGCTGAAAAACCATTTCCAGTTAACTTTAGTACCTTTAAATGAAATAGAGCTCAATCCTGTGGGTTTTATTTAATGGTTTTTAAAGTTTAGCATGAAACATTGGAAGATGAGCAAACCAGTTGGTTGTACGAATCAACAGAAAAGCAGCCAAAACTTTTTCAGAACCCCAGCTGTCAAGTTTGTGTTCAGTGCAGAGCACATAACTCTTTTAAACTGCTACCCAGCTGAACATAGGAACTTAAAGTTGCTGCTCTCTCGGTTGTTGTTCAGAACGCCAGAGTGCAACCAAGGCAGTTCAGGTGATATTGAAACATGCACAGACCCTTGAGGGCCTGACTAATTGGTGAAGTCTCCTTGAACAATGAAAGGTTAATACTAGTAGTCAAGAGCTACAGGAGAATTGGGGTTTAGAAATACAGCTAGCTGAGGTCTGAAGATCTGGAGATCTCCAGAAACATCCTGTGGAATCTCCAGTTAGAAACTGGAGTCTGTTGAACTGAAGTGATACAAGCAACATAGAGTACCTGAGCCTCCCTTGTTTGAGTATTCCTCAAGTGTCACCTGAAAGGAATACAAAGGGTTCTGGACAACTGAACAGAAGCAGAGAAGACAAACTAGATGTTGCCGTATCTGACATTAGTTCTAAGGTGTTTATTACCCTGAAGTTGTGCTTCATCTCTGGCAGAGACTAGGAGATGCTTGTTTTGAATGCCTGTGTGCAAGTTTGGTGATGGAGAAAAGTTACGAGCTTCCCAGAACTTCCCTTTCATTCTCCTTTTCTAGGAGTAATCAACTTGAGACACCTTATACTGAGAGGGAAAGCTCTATTCATTCTAAAATGTGCTTTCTTCCATTAATGCAAGAATTGTGGATGCAACTTTTTAGCCTCCAAAATGAGGAGATTTGAGATCTAAATGCTATTAATATTTTCTGGTTGGTCTCGCACTGCAAATTAACCTGTGAGCATGTGCAAAGGTCTGCTGGCCATTGATAAGACAAGAGCTAGGACTAATAGAGTGATATGGGGAGTAAATTGTGGCTGGCAAGAGAATTGCTAGGACTGTTGCTAAGGGGCATTTTTAATGAGTCCTCCAGAACTACATATAGGTGGGCTGTTTCCTTAATCATAGAATGTAGTAGTAGTTGTTTTTCTTCTTGGACTACTTCTTGTGTTGCTGTTTACTTGCTAAATTAATTCTTTTCAAAAATAGATTTATTTCTGGGAATTTCTTTTCCACCTTCTTCAGGGCCAGCAGCAAGCTCCTCAGGTTCAACAAGCTGGGATGGGGCCAGCAGCTTCTCAAGGAATGGGGTCTGGAGCACCGACAGCAGACCCAGAAAAGCGCAAACTCATTCAGCAGCAACTCGTTCTCCTCTTACATGCTCACAAGTGTCAGCGTCGAGAACAGGCCAACGGGGAGGTGCGACAGTGCAACCTCCCTCACTGCCGAACCATGAAGAATGTCTTGAACCACATGACACACTGTCAGGCTGGCAAATCCTGCCAAGGTAAGGGAGGAGTGGTCATATAGATGAGGTCAACGTTTGAGGGAGGAGAGGGGCTCCTAGAAAGAGATGGACTAGTGGGTGACTTGGGAAATAAGGTAAAGAAATTGTCTTATTTGCTTAAGACTGGGAATTGTAAGTAACTTCTGAGCCTCTAAAGTTTAGCCAAGGTAGAGGGGATAAGATAGAACAAAGATGAGTAAAAATCTTTTGCCTAACTTTGTAACTCACTGTAAGATCTTTTGGATGCTGCCTTCTTTTAAAGGTAGACACAAACCAGGAATCTGCAAATAGGAGTCTACCTGTCTTCCTTAAACTGAAGAGATCAATCTCAAGCAATACCAAGCCATGAATTTGACTGCTACTGGCACTTGCAACCTCTCTCTGTCCTAAAAATGTAATGTCCTACTAAAATGTAGTCTCCCTTTTTGATAGCCTAGGCTCACCTGGATTGTGCCAGTTGTTGACATCTCAGTTGCTTGGCGCAGTCTGCCTGATACCTGAGCTACATGGAGTTATCCTTCAAGCCACAGAGACATAGGCTTGGGTGTATCACATGGGGTTTTCAAGTAGGCTTTAGTTAAGCTGATAGTACTAGAAGAAATCTGGCTGCATTTTCAGGGCTAGTTAGTGCTGAGCTATTTCAAATAATAATACTTTATTGACTTGCATTGATATAGATGTGTGCCCTGAGAGAAAATGCCTCTCTCTACCCAGTTTGTGATGACCATGTGGAAATACTGGCAATAGTTTGTAAAAGTTTTTCATTCCTTCTCTTTCTCAGTGGCACATTGTGCATCTTCCCGACAAATCATCTCACACTGGAAGAATTGTACAAGACATGATTGTCCTGTATGTCTGCCTCTCAAAAATGCTGGGGACAAAAGAAATCAGCAATGTAAGTCTACTGGGGAATTCTGTGTGTTGAATAAACCATAAAATGTATGTTGAGGGTTAAACTTTCTTGCACCCATGAGGTAGTGGTGATGCTCTCAAACCTGGGAACGTTAATGTGATTTTTCTCATTTTAATCTCAGAGTATTTTTCTGGCTCTGATTGCTAGTGTTTACGAAAGCTTTCTAACTTTATTGTATTTTTCTATCAAGAGAGTGGTAAGGCTGAACAAATCATAGCTCTCTCAACCAAATGACTGGCTTTTCATTACTGCTTCTTCCAGCTGGACAGTTTCTGGAGAGAGATGTGCACACACACCCACATTGTGTCATTTCAGCCCTGATACTTGGTTCTGTCTTCATTCTTTGTTTGCATCAGATGTCACTTCCCTTTTCTCTTTGTGTCCCCTTGTCTCCCTGCCAAAATGTTTGGCAAGATTTTTGTCATTGTGTTACCTGTATGGGGTTTTTTTCTCCTTCCTTTAATGTTACTGTAGGCTCTTCTCATGACGAGAGATACTGAGATATTTCTTGGTTTAAGAAAACTAAAAAAAAAACCAAAAAGGGAAAAAAGTCATTGCAATGGCTGGTGGAGAGCTGTATGTACCCTTCTGCCTTTAGCCTCTGTGACATGGTGTGCCTCTGTTTTCAGTTTGAAGCAAGCAGATGTGTCCTAAATACTTAAGAGTGGGATTTCCTCTGAGCAGTCCAAAGGGAAAACAGCATGTTGGATTGGCTGGTTGGGTCAAAACTTGTCTCTCTGTTTCGTGACAGGTTTTTCAGATCTGTACCCTGCATGCTTCCAGAAGGAGATGTTTTAGTTCCGAGCAGCCAGTACGCTCTTTGTCTGTCCCTGTATTGGTGGGCCTCTCTGGCTGCCTTCTGCTGTCCTCACTAACTCCGTGTGTCTCTTGCAGCGCTGCTGGGCGGAGCTGCAGTAGGACTTGCCAATACCGGCTCTGTGGGCGTGGGGCAGCAGACAACGCCCAGCATAAACACTACCAGTCAGATAGACCCCAGCTCCATCGAGAGAGCCTACGCAGCCCTCGGACTGACCTATCAAGGGAACCAGATGCAGACACAGCCCCAGGCTCAAGTGAAGAATCAGCAGCAGGGACAGTCACCCCAGGGTCTGCGCCCTATGAATCCTATGAGTAAGTTTATCTGTTAGTGTTAAAATGCAAACTACAGGCAACTTCCCCATGCTACATCTAATGCAAATTTTCTCAACCTACTAGCTTAGTACTGCTAGTTAATTTGCAAAAGGTAGGGCTTTGCGATATTTTAGACTTGAAATAGCAAGTTACTCGGTGGAACAGGAACATTAGAGGGCCCAGGAGCCTTCTCCTGGAAAACAAGTTCTCTGGGAAAACTAGTTTCTTTGGAAAAAGGATAATTTTTCAAGGCCTTTTTTTTTTTTTTTTTCTGGTAGCTTAATAATTGTACTGTAATGCAAGTTTCGGGTTATTGGGGAGTTTTTAATTGGATATGCAGGCATTGGAATGCCAGCACTCAGGGGTACTCCCCTGTCACTCAGAGTGCAGCATTTTACATTTGTATCTCAGATATGTAATGTTTGTTTCAAAAATGAAAATTAGTAAATAACTGACATCCTCCCCGAACCCTCTCATGGGATCTCACATAGCTCTAAGTTGTCTTGGTGGCTTATTGCAACATCATAGGGCTAGATAAGAATTTCAATCCAAGGTGCAGTTAATTGGAAC
This sequence comes from Aleadryas rufinucha, assembly GCA_013397815.1. Lineage (NCBI taxonomy): Eukaryota > Metazoa > Chordata > Aves > Passeriformes > Aleadryas > Aleadryas rufinucha. Next base: position 185,642 of record VZTH01018309.1, read on the forward strand.
CTGGCTATCACTGGTGTCAAATGAAGTCACCTTTGACCATCAAATCTAAGTTTGATAGTTTGAGATTACATCACAGGACTTTTTCTCATTCCTAGCTGTTTGCTTGAGTTGCATAAGTAGATGTGGCTTTTTTAGCGGAAAAGAGGAAAGAAGAACTGGTAGTGATTTATCACAAGCTTGTATGGGATTGCAGTGATCCTGCCTGCATGTCCCATGACAAGCTTGTTTGCAGCGTGAGATTGGTGCAGAAACACACAAACTGCAGCCTGCAACTAACTGCTACTTTCCTCTGCAAAGGGAGTGCTTCTCCTGAGTTACTCAGGAAGAGGCTGCTGGGTAGAGTAGACTTGTTAATGAGATGACTGACCCTCATAGATTGCATGTGACTTGCTAAAACTTTACCTTCCAGTGTGTAAAAACAGAGGAAAGGGCAAGGGTCCTGAGAGCTTATTCTTAAAACAATTAGATTAAAATAATACGATTTTCTATTGTGCCTTAGTCTTTTCTGAAGCAAAATGCTTCATATTCTTTTATGTATGTAATTACTTATAGACGGTGTTTGGCCTGTGCATTCCTTGCAGAACAGTGGGCATTCTTTGTACAATTGCTAAGAAAATCCAATGAAATGGGATTGAAAAAGCTCTTGGAGTGTGAGGAAATGCAGCTTAATATAGAAAGGACAAGCATGGAGAGTGTAGACTTTTGACTGTTGCTTCCTTATTAGGAGCGGGTGGCTAAGGAGGGAATTACAACAGGTGAGATAGGAATTACCAGCTCATGGCCTACAGGAAAACAGGGCTGGTTTAGGAGAAGGAGCAGGATTTGATGAGGACTGCTGTGTGAAAAGATGCAGTCCTAAATGGCTCAAAAAAAATTGTGGGTTTTGACAGTTGAAAAAGGAAGAGTTAAGGTAAAGTTTGACTGTTGTCTTGCACGCCAGTGTGCTCTCAGATGGCAAAGTGGATTTGAGAAGAAGAAAAAGACTAAGGGAAGGGAGATTTGGAACAGAGTGATGAAAAATCTGTTAAATACTTGGTTGTGATATTAGGGGTATGCATTAGGCTTGATATACTTAATTTAAGTGGGTTTCTCTTGTATGCAGTGTGTAATTTTGCTTGAAATACAGATTCTGTAGGATTCAAATAAATACATGTGAAGCTTGGTAATGGCTTTCATGCTATTTGCAGCTTCACAAAATGATCTGTTTGGAAGCCCCAGACAGAAATATGCTGCATTTTTCTTTATTTGAGAGGTAACTGAAGTGTGTGAAGGCAATAGCCAGTTTTTGCGGTGATTAAGATCTGGTGTGATTCAGAAAATCATATTTTGTTATGCAACAAATTAGAGGTGTTTCCTGCAAAGGATTGTCAGATTTTCCCTCTTACAAGCATTGGAATTAGTTGTAGGATCGTTACGTATGGAGTGGGTGAGAGGGGATCTTGTCTGATGTAGGTGGTAGTTGATGTTTTAAGTTTTTGAAGCCTTTGTGAATATATATCCTAAGATTCTGAATGAAAAAAAAACCAACTGCTTTTAAACAAAAAAGCAGAAGTGGTTGGAATCTTTCATTAGAGAGTCACAGGAAAGGACTCTGCAACATAATGTTTGCAGCAAATTGAAATCACTTGTTTGCTGATAAGTTCAAGAAGACGTGCGGAGGAGTAATGGGGTTGATGCTTCACTTGGAGGTCACCAGTGTTGTGCCTCAGGCTTTTTCTAAGTTTGTAAAAGAAAGAGGGTGAAGAGAGCAATGGGTAATTAAATTCCCTTCACAAAAGTTCAAGTACTTGAAAGTCTAAACCCTTGTTACTGCTGCACAGTTACTGATTTTGCGTGGTAAATGGGGTCTTCATTTTTTCTGTATTCTTCTGTTTTCTAGGTGCAAATCCCATGGGAGTGAATGGAGGAGTAGGGGTTCAACCCCCTAATCTGCTGCCTGACTCAATGTTACATTCAACCATGAATTCTCAAAAGTAAGTCAAATCCTTTGTCCCCAATGATTTTGTTTTGATCTCATGGCACTTCTTGCATAAACAGTGGAGTAAATGCCATTGTGATGGCTGTCTCTCCCTTTGGATTTTGTAGCTTCTGTTGCAGTTTTCCAAATCCTTGGGTAGAACAGCATGTACTCTTTCATGGCGTTGTTTGGTGCCTGTGCAGCTATTTCTGCAGTTTGTCCATTGATTAGGGAATGGCTGAACTAGCGCTTTGTCCTAACATTATTCTAAAAGAGGCTATGACTGTAAGATGATTAAGCTGGGGCTAGACTTTTGCCCTCAATTCTCGCTCTGTTTTTGAAGCCCCATGATGAGTGAAAATGCCAATGTTGCCAGTTTGGGAGCCATGCCAACAGCTCAACCATCCAACACCGGAATTCGAAAGCAGTGGCATGAGGACATCACTCAGGATCTCCGAAACCACCTTGTACATAAATTGTAAGTAGCTAATATCAAAATAATCTCCTGTTAGGTGAGCTGCTGCCCCAGAGGTGTACTGGGGGCAGAGGAGTTGCGGAAGGAAGCCTGACTTGCAAAACTAGAGGGCCAAGGAGTGAATTCTGTCAGGATGCATGAGAAGGGAAAGCAGAAGCCCAAAAGATGGAGCTGCATCTCCTGGTTTGGGGCTATTGTCTTGGAAGTTTCCCACTCCATACTCAAGCCATCTACAAGGGGCAGTGTTCCCTGGAAGCAGTAGCAGTGCTACAGTCTGTCAGCAGATTTGCTTGCTGCTTTGTGTTCACTGGGGTTAATGCTGGTCTGGGAACATTCTAATCACTTGCATATATTTTTATTTTTTTCTTCCCCCTCAGAGTCCAAGCCATATTTCCTACTCCTGACCCTGCAGCACTGAAGGATCGACGTATGGAGAATCTGGTGGCATATGCTCGGAAAGTGGAAGGGGACATGTATGAATCAGCAAACAGCAGGGTGAGAGACCATCCTCTGTTTTCTGGTTCTGTGTATTTCTACCTTGATCCTGTAGTGGTGGGGAAGACTGAGGAATGAAAGCACAGATGGGACTCCCAAGCTGCAGAAGTATTTAGGGGCTGCTGGATGGGGTCTAGGAACCAGCCAGTTGAAGGCTGCTGCCTGGGTGTGCCAGGAGTTGAGATGTGCTGTGCCTGAGACTTGTCACAGTCCCCTAAAGGCAGCGTTGAAGCTCTTCACTGTGATTGTCCCAGAGAAGTGTTGGACACAAGAAGAGAAATACCTGGTGTTTGTCTAATAGTTGAGAGCAGTGCCCTTAGCAGTGCCCCTTTTTCCCCTCCTATCTGTCTGACAGTCCCTGCAAAGGGGAGTACAACCCCCCAGCCCAAGCCAAAATGTGTGTGTGTGTGGGTAAGGCTGCTTTGCAAGTTTGAATCACTGGGACCTGTTGCCTTTTCTTAATGTGTGTGTGATCACCTTTTTTGGCTTTTATTCCTCCCCAACAGGCAGAGTACTATCACTTGCTAGCAGAGAAGATCTACAAGATTCAGAAGGAGTTGGAGGAGAAACGAAGAACCAGGCTGCAGAAGCAAAATATGATCCCAAATGCTCCAGGCATGCCACAAGCTCCCATGAATCAAGGGCCCAATATGGGACAGCCACAGCCAGGAATGTCTGCAAGTAAGAACCTTTGGGTTACTGATTACCTGGTGCAGGAAATCCTGTACTGTCATTTCAGTAGGCTGATGACCTTTTAGCTGTTCATGGGTACCTGACTGGTTTGTGAGCTACTGTTCACTGTTGTACCTTGAAAGCATGCTTCCAATTTGTCCCCACTTTCTGGCAGCTGACTCTAAGACAGAGGGTATTTCTGTTACTGGGATGTAGATATATTTTCAAGGAAGTTCTTGAGTTTGCCTCACACTTTGAGGACTCTTTAATAATGTTTAGTTACTGTATACATTTACTTTTGTTATACATGGGTTTTAATGTGTAATTTATCACTAAAATGTTTGGTGGATAAATCTTGGTGGTCTTCTGAATAACATTATCTTATTTCAATGGCTTTTTTTCCAGATGGTCCTCTTCCTGACCCAACCCTGATACGTGCCAATGTGCCAAACCAGATGATGAATCGCATGCAGGCACAGCCAGGTAAATATTTGAAAAAAATTTGCTACTGTGATTTTTAAAGGAACCTTGGAATTGGACAGCTCTTACTGAAGCATCAGAGACCTTGTTTCATGTGCAGATTTTACATTTGATTAAGAAAATAGCTATCTATATTGTATAATTCTTACATAACTATATAATAAATATAAAAGACTATCTCTAGTAGCATTTCATCTTGCAATTTTGAGCTGCACAGTAGCTGCTTGCTTTGTTAAATAAAGGGCTTGGTGCTTTTGGGATTTCTATCATGTGTGCACAGGGTGGTGGGATCAGCCAGCTCAGGTGAGGACATGGTGGTGGCAGAGGGAATGTGGTGGGAATTACTGCTCGGAAAAAAAGGGCAGAACCTTTGTTACGCATTAAAGGTGTGTTATAGCCAACATGCAAAGTACTTGAAGTTAAGATACAGTTTGAGATTCAATAAGTGAATTTCTGATATGTAATTAAGATAATGCAACTTTCTGTAGAAAGTTGATTTCCAACAGCAGGTGTGACAATCAGTATTTGTCACGTGTTACAGTAGTTCTCAAACTTAATGAGTTGTAATAACAGTGGAAACAGATGTTTTGAAGGGGAAAAAGCTGGTCTGTGTTCTGGAAGAGTAGGTAGCTTGTACACTACATTTAAAATTATTCCACTTAACTAGTTAATAGAAGGCAATATTTGATTGAAAGCTGGTTGCTAGAAAGCAAAATTAGAAAGAAACAGCATTTCTTCTCCGAATATTGAATGGTGCCTAAAGGAGACTTCAAGCCTTTGTTTACAAGTGGTTTTTTTTGCACAAACTCACAGGAATGAATCAGTTTGGCCAGATGAACATGCAGCTGTCACCGATGGGACCCCGACAAACCCCTCCTCTTCAGCACCCTGGACAGCTAAGTCAGGCCGGGGCCATGAACCAGGTCAGTGTGCTTTCCCTCCAGGGTTGAGTTCACGGGTTTGCTTCTCTTGACTGTGGTTTCCTTAAAACCAATAAATAAAAGAAATTTAAAAATAAATCAGGCATCACTTCTTCATTCTCTTGGCCCTTTGGCTTCTGTCTTTCGCATCTCCTCTAAGATCTGTCTGAAATACAGTAAATCTTTACATCTTTGTGGTAAGAATTGCCTAAAAATTAAGTTGAAGTGGCTTTTTGTTGCATCCTTAAAACAAGGAACCAAAATTAATCTTAAGTCATGGTCCCAATCTGAAATCAATATCCTTTTACTTGGCTTTTAAGAGAAACCATCATGAATTCTGTCTTTTGAGAGGAGCTGTAAGCAGGCTTTTCACATGGTATCCTACAGATAAGTGGCAAGCATCAATTTCTGCAACAAGATAACTGTTTTTGGGGGTTTTTTTTGGTAAAATGTTATGAAGGTGTATGCATATTGTGTGAAATGAGTTCCTTTCTTTTCCAACAGATGGGATTTCCTTCACGTATGCAGCAACCAGGAGTTGGCCAGCCTTCTGGTCAGAATCAATTTCTACAGCAGACTCAGTTCCCTGCTTCCTCTCCAGGAATGAACACAGCGAGCATGCCTATGACTCAGCCTGGCAATCAGACACCAGTTTCTCAAGTAAGTTTCTGATTTCTTGAAGTGGTGTCAGTGAGCTTTGTCATGTACTGGTTATGTTTGTTCAGTTTGTAGTAATGGAGAAAAACTTGTTTCCTCAAGAGGCTTTTGGAATTATAGTCAACCAAATTCATTTATTGAGACTTTTCATTTTCCCGATGTGGCACTGGGAATGGCAAGGGTGAAATATTGTTGACTTGTTCTCAGGCTTAAATTTAAGTGTTAGAGAGGAATTGTTTTAGGTTTGTGTTTATGGAGCAAAGAAGAAATTGTGACGCAGCATGCAGTAGTTAAGATTCTCTTGCTGAACAGTGAAGCAGCAGAGCCCGAGAAATTAAGACGTGGTAGAATAAGTCATAAAAAGGCATGTCTATCCAGGCCTGTGTGTTGCTGGCTTTGGGGGATTAGGAGGGTTATCACTACTGAAGATCTGAACTTACAGTCTAGCAGTTTCCTTTCTGTCCTCTCCCTCTCCCTTTTCAGCAAGAACCTTTCAGGCCAGGAAGAAGTAGGGAACGTCAGTTTGCTTCTCATTGATGCTTCTTCCTAGTTTGCAGGCAAGATTATTGTGGAGTTACAGTTTTTTATCTTGACCAATATAATTTTTTTTGTAATTTTATAATGGTAGAGTTACAGCTGTACTTATTTGTGATGATAAATTCAGTTTCTAGTCTTGGGGGTGGAGGCATGGGCACACTAAGTGTATTTGAATGCAGTTTTTTACTATGGTGCATTGTCCCATATTCAGGATGTACAAATCTGCAGTTTTAGAAAGAAATGCTTTGCGAACTGAGAGTGTAGATGTGCCAGTTCTAAAATATATCAACAAGTATAAGTTATTCTATTGAAACTTCTCTAAGAGAGATGAATAAATTATAAAACAGCCTTATATTTGTGTAGAACAAAATAAATCAAGCAGACCATTTCTGGTTTTGGGAGAGTTTTTAAAAGTGAAGCAGATTGTTTGTCACATTTTTTAAAGTACGCTCTGGGACAGCAGGCATTTGACAGTAATTTCTCTTGCTTTTCTGTTTCAAGTCATTGCAAATGTGTACCTGTTTTCCCACAGGCACAAATGACCAGCGCTTCCTGTCCTGTGAACTCTCCTGCAATGGCTCCAGGTTCTCAAGGGAGCCATATTCACTGCCCACCTCTTCCACAGCCTCCCATGCACCGAAATTCTCCTTCTCCGGTACCTAGCCGAACCCCAACGCCTCACCACACGCCCCCAGGCTTGGGATCGCAGCAGCAGCAGGTGGCAGCAGCGGCTGCCACCGCTGCCCCCACACCTGCTCCTCAGGCAATGCCACCTGGACCGCAGTCCCAAACTATGCACCCCCCTCAAAGGCAGACTCCAACGCCTCCGCAGGCACAGCTGCCTCCGCAAGTCCAGCCTCCAGTTCCAGTTACCCCTTCTGCAGAGCAACAGCAGCAGCCCTTGTCACAGCAGAGCACGACTGCATCTGTTCCCACACCAACAGCACCACTGCAACCTCAGCACCCCACAACACCTGTAAGGAAATACTTTTAATTGTGCTTTCCCTGCAAATGTTTGTGTGTAAGGTTTAATTTTCAGCTGTGTACTCCTGCCATGTTTCATAGTCAAGTAGGGTTTTTTTGTATTTGAGGAGTAACCTTTTTCCATCAAGACAAGTCTGTGGATCATCTGTTGTTACCAGAGAGGAAGTATTTTTCAGAATTCTGGTGCATGTTTTGAAATTCACTGTGAAACATGGATGACACTTTTGGTTATGTCTACATATGCATAGTGCCTGTATACAGTAGGGAAACAATGTCATTTTCTGTATACCAGGCCTTCCAGCGCATGCTTCTGATGCATGTTTTCCAATAGTTGAGGTTGTGGGACACTATATTCTTCAGGGAAGGCAAATAGGAGGAGTAGAGTGCTTTTAAACTTGGTGGAAATGTAGTATAGGTAAAACATAGATTAGAGAAAGAAAAATAGGTTCGTTAGAAGCCTGTTTGTAATGTGTTTTATTCCCTCAGCTTTCACAGCCAGCTGTGAGCATTGATGGGCAGGTATCCAACCCCCCATCCACCAGCAGCACAGAGGTGAACTCTCAGCAGACTGTTCCAGAGCAGCAGCAGCCACCCTTGCAGGAAGTGAAAATGGAGATTAAAACAGATGAAGGGGAACCAGAACAAACAGAGATGCAAATGGAGGAGAAATCTGAGGTGAGATTGTTAACCAGATATTAGGTAGAATACCTTCATCTAGTACTGCTGGATGCTTTCTGTCATTCCTTCCAGAATTCTGTGAGAGCTGTAGGTGCTACCTGTTGCTGCTGCAGTTTCGATTGTTGTCTTTTGTCTTATTCCTAAAGAAGGATCTGTGTTTTCTGGTGAAATTGTGGTAGAAGTCAGTGGCCATGAGAAGGACCACTATAATACGGTTGCTATGAAGCTTTGCTTTGGTAAATACCAGTGTGAGAATGCACTCAGGTCAGTCCTACAGCTGTTAAAATAGCAGATACTGGGACAAGAGGAAATGGGTTCAGGTTGTGCCAGGGGAGGTTTAGATTGGATATTAGGAAAAATTTCTTCACTGAAAGGGTTATCAAGCATTGGAACAGACTGCCCAGGGAAGTGATTTAGTCACTATTCATGGAGGTATTTAGATGATGTGTAGATGTGGCACTGCAGGATATGGCATAGCAATGGACTGGGCAGTGCCACGTTAATATTGGAGTTAATCTTAAAGGTCTTTTCCAACCTAAATGATTCTATATGTACAAGATGGGCTGCTTTACTGGGCTTTGGCAACTTGTCACCGAGGACAGCTTGAAGTGTGGCTGCCAGTCGCATCATCCTGGCAGCTCTGGTGTATGAGAGGCTGTCAGGACTGCCTGAAGAGCTGAAGAGGTACCCATGTGTCTACTTGCAGCTCAGAACTCGTTAGCAGCTCGTCATTGCTACTACTGCAGTGTTTAAAGATGCATTCTAACACATTTGCTCAAGTTTTAGTTTTGCCTACAAAGGAGATAGAAGAGTGGGTGGGCAGCATGACAGATAGGTTTAAAGGACAGAAATGTGGATGGGTGGCCTCCCAGGAGATTTAAGTGACAGGCTCCAAACTACTTTCCAGGCAAAAGTAGAACCAGTCATGGAGGAATGTAAACCAGACCCAATGGAGCAAGAAGAGAAGAAACCTGAAATGAAGACTGAAGTACCAGAGGGTGAAGAAAGACCAACTACTCCAGCAACTCAGTCTTCTCCAGCAGCTGGGCAGTCTAAGAAAAAAAGTAAGCAGAAACACTCTTTTTGCTTAAATTCACTGCATCTCCCTAGAGAAATCTCTGCAGGGGAAAAAAACCTGGGCTTTCCTTTTTGGTACTTAGTGGATTATGTGGTACTTATATGGATTGTTCTTTGTGGCTTTTGGACGAAAATATCTAATAATACATGTGCTTATAATTGGCTTTGGGCAAGTTCTTTAAGCCTTTAGAATTAGACACTAAGCCGTAGTAAAATTGTCAATACAATGGAGATTTGAAATACTCAGTTACAGATTCTCTAGACAATTTTTTTCCTTGGGGCCTCCAAGAGGGGATGTATCTGGAATGTGAACCATCTCTACTCATCTTATCAATGTCTTCTTATGATCGCCTTTTCTTCAGGTGATCATTTTAATATCCTCCTCGCGATTTAGTGTTGCAGAGGATAAACAAGCCATGCTAAGTACCTTAAACCCGTCGTCTGTAGCCTTTTTCCACAGACATCGCATTTTCTAGCAGGTTTCTTCCTTCCAGCTCTTTCTGCTATCTTTCTAATGTTGATTGTTTTCCAAAGTTTTCAAGCCAGAAGAGTTGCGGCAGGCGCTTATGCCGACACTGGAGGCACTTTACCGTCAGGATCCGGAGTCTCTTCCATTTCGACAGCCTGTGGATCCCCAACTACTAGGAATTCCTGTGAGTGTCTCAGCAAGATAATTTCCTGGTTTTAATTCAAAACTACTGTATTTTGACATACCTGTTTGAGAACAGCTTACATCTGTCTTGTTAACATCTTTATATTGATGCGTTTGGGGAGGTTTAGCTTAGGCAGTGGAACGTACAAAGTCTGACTTAGGAAAGTTTATTTGGTTCTATGTTCCTTGTAATAAATAAGCAGATATAGCATGCACTGGAATGATTAACCAACGGAACCCCAGTGCTGTATGGGCTTTTTATGGTTGTTGCATCATGTTGTGATGCTTTTATTACTGAATTTCATAGGTGTGTCTCATCGTGTATAAATCTTGTCTGAAGATGTGGGAAATTAAGCAGATCAAACCCACTTAAAAATATCTGTTAATGATTGTTACTTGTTATAGGAAAGGAAGAGGCTATTTAAGTTAGAGGTTTGTTTAAGTTAAATTTTCTGCTTGTTTTAGAGTTGTCTTGAGAAGACAATTATCATTCAAGGATCTGTGTTTTTAAACTCTCTGAATTGACCACACAAGTTTACAAAATATAAACAAATACATAGATGTAGAAGTCCTTTTTAGGTGCTTCAGACAATGTTTTTTCCCTGAAAGAGTTTTTATTTGGTATTGGTGTGGTGGTTTTTTTAAAGACAGATGCTGCAAAATTTCAAGGCCTGCTGTATTACAAGTATTTATACATTTGCTAATATTTTTAACAAACTTTCAATTGACTGTCATTCTGCAGACTTTTGTAGAAGTTGCACCATAATTGATGATGGATTGGAAAAAGGCATTCTTTAGATGAGACATGATAAGTTTTATCATAGAATAAAGTTATTTATTTTTGTTAGGTTTTCTGGGCTACTAAAAACAGTTGCTTTGTATTAATGCTCTTGTGTATGTCTTTGGATCACAATGGCTGCAAAAACATTGGCATTTTCTACTATTTGTAATACTTGTTTTCCTGATTAATATTAGAGTGACTTTATTTCATTAGTTGTGAATGAGCAACAGCACCTGAGAAATAAAGGAATAATGAAAAGAAAGCACTGGGGAATTATGGTATTACTTAGAGATTGCATTCTGTGTGTCTCAAGCAATTTGACAATCAAGCCAGGGAGGAACCTGTTTTTCTTGATGAGAAGAATTTATATGCTGAGAATGCACATGCTGTCATGTCACAATATAGTTCTCTAGTAGGGTTTTGATGTGCTGCGTATTCTCGCAGGATTATTTTGACATAGTGAAGAACCCCATGGATCTTTCTACTATCAAGAGAAAGCTGGACACAGGACAGTATCAGGAACCGTGGCAGTATGTAGATGACATCTGGCTCATGTTCAATAATGCCTGGTTGTACAACCGCAAAACATCCCGGGTATACAAGTACTGTTCCAAACTGGCAGAGGTGTTTGAGCAAGAAATTGACCCAGTTATGCAGAGCCTTGGTTACTGCTGTGGAAGAAAGGTAAGGAAGTAAATATCTTTAGTCTGTTGCTTGCTTCCTTGAATTGAAGGGGGAAAATACAGTGGTTGCAGTTGTTATCAGTTATGGTATGTCAAAAATTTCCAAAGTTTACCAGGATTTAGCAATCCTGAGTAATCTGAATTTGAGTATTATGTGGATCTTCTAATTCTGTCTAGTCCTTAAATAATCTATTTGTATATACGCCCTTGGGGGGAAAAAAGTCAGCAACAGAAGGCTTATTTTGATTAGGGCAAACTTCTGCTATTGCACAAATTAAACAGGTGTGTTTTTATTACTGCAGAAGTTCTGTATTTCACTGTATATTGAAACTGTGTTTCCCTTGTCTTGTTTTGATGTGCTTTCTGTCTTTGGAGAAGAGTTAACTTGAGAATAACAGCCCACTTAATGTCTTTTGTGACTAGCCCTTCATACACTTTGCTGTACAGAGATATCTGTGCACAGAGTAAGGTGGAAGTGTTCACTGTCTGGGTCACGCTTGCTTCCCGTGGAGAGCAAGTGAAAACATGTGTGAGTACTAAGTCGACCCATTCCTCTTTGCAGTTGGAGTTCTCGCCACAGACTTTGTGTTGCTATGGCAAACAGCTATGCACGATCCCTCGAGATGCCACTTACTACAGTTACCAGAACAGGTAAGGAAAACTCACTTGGTGCAGTTTTGTGCATGCTGCAGTCAATCTGTTATAGGCATGCATGTATTGACATAGACACCCTCTTTATATGTGTACACCTTTATGTTTTAAGATAGAAATTTTTGCTGGAAGTGCTCTTAAATAGTTTGCCTTGTGTGTTAATAATGATTTCTTTGAGCAGAAGTTCACTGCAGTCTTTGCTCTTCCTCTTTTGTTTGCAGAAATGTTATGCTTTACTACATTTTGATCCTGCAGTTAATTAAATCTTCAGTTACCTACAAATCATATATACAAGTCTGTTGTTTTTCTTCCTACTGTGCAGCAGTATTTTTCATGCAGAACACTGAGTAGACTGCAGAAAGTGTATTAATGCTCATAGTACATATTGTTTTTGGCAAGTCTTTGTTTTTCTCGTGATGTTAATGCCAAAGAACAAACTTAATTCTGTATTGCGCATCTTAGTTGGAAGATCTGTGTATTCAGATCTTCAGCACATTGATGCTTGCTTTTTCTCATGAAGTTTCCTAAAGGGAGTTGTCTTGGCAGTAGCTACCAGTAGCTCTGTAAAATGCTATCACTTCTACAGCTCTTTTGAGTATCTTTTTTACTTGGGGTTTATTAAAGGATTTAAACTAACTTCACTTCTGAAAGGAGGTTTCTTGCTAGTCATCTCTGCCAGCTGGGGAAGCGAGGCAGGAAGAAGCAGGCAAACACATGCTTTAACACTGCCATATTCCCTTGCCTGTCACCAGAACACACCTGTTAGAGCAGAGGACTCGTTATCTCCAAAATCCATCAATTTATTTAGTTCCTGCTCTCCATTCTTTCCAACACCTCAAACAAACAAAAAAACCTGCCCCAAAACAAACCAGAACAACAAAAACATGGAGGATTTTACCTGGAAGCCAAGATTTTCCAAGAATTGTAGTTTCCTCAAGCAAGTGGTCAGATGAAAGCGGTCAAAGAATATACAAGTTATATCTTAACCTTTTAAGGCTTCATAAAGGTTTATAGCAGCAAATGGTGGTTTTTAAGCTTTTCCTACTTCTTTAGTCCTATAGTATCCCACAATAGCTATTGTAGTTTTAGACTTGTATGTAGTGTAGAACTTGTCTTGTCAGTATCTTCTGCTTATGCTTGTCCGTGGGCAAGTACTAGATGAACCAAAAGGCTATTGCTCAGAAATCTGATGTTTGACGTATTTTCAGATGTTAGAAGGCAATGTTTGCATTGTAACAGGTGCCTACGTGTGACTTGTAAATTACATCATATATACAGATGCATATATCTATAGACTAAAATGTGTAATTCCAGAAGTATTGTTCTCATTATCTCAGATGACAGCTAGGAAAGAAGGTTGAGACCTGTCTTTTTAGCCTAACAGTTGCTAATAACATGGATTTGTGTGGCTTTATAAATGAACTTGTTTGAATTTTTTTATTTCTATTTTTAGCTGTCTTGTGCACTCAATTAGCATGCCTTTTAATGGAGAAGCCACAGTTTTAGAACGTTTTTGAAGGCTAGGGTAGAATCTTGAATTAATCTCTATTTTATTGAAGTACAAATGAAATCTTTCTCTGTAATGCTGTAGTGATGGCTGGACTGTTCTGTGTGCAGACTAGGCTATGATATGGAATCATATCCATGTAGAGCATTATGTGTCTAGTTAATGTTAGTTAATAGAGTTTGACAGTTCTATTAGTCTGTAAGAATTGTGAGGACAGATTTTATTGTTCCTAAAGTTTCGGGTATTTAGCTTTTCCTTTCAACTGGGGGAGAATTCTGTGACCTTTCAGCATTTATACATTTAAGATGGAAGACTACCTCTCTTCCATTGATCTCCTGCAGATCCTCCTCCCAACAGAACTGCTGTGCTGATGTATAAGTCAGAGTAGCAGTTCCTCCTTCCTTCTGCTCTTTCCCCTGTCTCATTTTAATTCTTTGCTGTACGTGGCATGGATTATTAAAATGAAGAGGGTATGGGTATGCTAAAATGGAATACTCTTGTTTAATTTGTTTTTATCGTTTGCTGCTTGTGAACCCATTTGAGAGATTTAATGCTAATCTGTGCTTTGCCTTGGCTTTCTGCTTTGTGTTGTCTTGTCTTGCTTCTATGTTTTTGTTTTTGTCCTGCAAACCCCCATTTCTTTGTTCGTGTGTGTGTTATTTTTTTAATTTCTCCTTCATGCTTGTCATTGTCTGCACTTGGCTTTGATTGCGCAAAAAAAAAAAATCCAAACCAAAAAAACCAAACCAACCAAACACAATGTGGGGCCCATAAATCTGCATCATTGAATATCCTTGTCGCCGTTGATGACCTGCTCTCTGCTCCTGTCCCTTCCTTGGCCTGCTGTGATTGGTGGCTCCGTTGCTTGACTTGGGCTGTGTTGTGTGGACGGAGCAGTTCACCCAAATATGGCCTTCTTGCTGACAGGTATCATTTCTGTGAGAAGTGCTTCAACGAAATCCAAGGGGAGAGCGTTTCTCTGGGAGATGACCCATCACAACCTCAAACGTGAGTTATTTGTGTTTGCTTGGGCTGTGCTTTCCTAAGCTGTATCATGGCCTACGGTGCTTTCTGTAGGGAAGGAGTTCAGCTCTAGGTTTTTAGGCTAGTAGACGGTGGATGATACATCCTTCATAAAAGCCTGGACTTGTGCTTGTCTTGAAAACCTGGACTGACTGAACTAGTGAAAAATAAGCACTTAGTGCTTAAAATTGCAACTCTACCAATAGAAGGGAAAGAAGAAAATGGCTTTTTCCCTGAAAAAAAGTGAATGTATTCTACTGCAGAAAAATAACCATGCCTGCAGGCAAGTGTGTGACAGATATAGCTTGAAATATCCAATGTACCATTTTCTTTATACACTAGCTATGCTATTGAACTGGTATTCAACATCAGGTTGTTTTTCATCCAAATCAGAAGCAGGCTACCTCCTTTTGCCATACAAATATTTTACTGCTGGAATGCCATCTGCCTATAAGAAATGCTGTGCAGTTGTTGGGAAGAACACAGTAAAAGGCTGTGCATGTTGCCATGTCGATGGCGAACTGTTGGGGCAGTCTCTCATTTTGCTGTATCCTCCTCATACCTCCCCCCAAAAAAATCTTGAAACAGAATTTTGTGAGACTAAGAAATCCCTTGAGGGCCAAATGAGTGCCAAGCAGTTACTCTTTGAGCTGTTCAAGAAATCTCTTTGGGCAGTGCAACAACCCTGCAGGTAGAACAAAATGAGGAATTCAGGAAAGTCTGAAGCCAGGGGGAGAGTTGTTGAAGTTGGTAATTCGACAAACTGAGTTAACTTTCATTTGGAACCAGATCCTGGTTATCCTGTATCCTGTAATGGATACGTACAGAACAGTACTGGAAGTAACTGTTTGGGTTTGGGATGATGTAAGTGTGCTGAAAGAGGGTAGATTGAGATTAGATACAAGGAAGAAATTCTTCACTATGAGGGTGGTGAGGCACTGGAACAGATGGCGCAAAGAAGTTGTGGATGCCCCATCAATGCACGTGTTTAAGGACAGGTTGGATGGAACTCTGAGCGACCTGGTCTAGTGAAAGGTGTCCCTGATAATGGTGTGATGATCTCTTGAGGTCTCTGCCAGCCCAAACCATTCTAGGATTCTGTGATCTACCTTTCTGGAAGGGAAAAGGAAGAAATAATGTTGTATGCTGGTCAGTACAATGGGCCATGTCCCTGTGGGTAGGTGGATTGCTATTCTAGTAGAAGCAAAGATCCAGAGTTTAATCAATATAGAGTCATAGAGTACATCATAGGAATATACATGGTGGGTCCTGTTTAAGTTCCATGCACCATATTATAAGAATAGTTGGAGGTAACTGAGATATTTAACTTCATCATTTATTTTATAAGGAGCTTCAAGTATTCTGCAGGTGGCACTATTCAGAATAAACACTGAAATAAGAGGAGATAGGAAGGTTAATTCATCTCGTGCAAGTTGGAGTGAGTCTGTGTCATTGCTTCTCAGAGAGGGACATACTAATCTTCTCATGTTATGCAGAACACTCTTTGGAGTAAATTCTCAAGGATTTGAGTGTTCTTGTATGTTCTGAACCAGCTCGTTTAAAAGATACTTGGGACCTCACTGTCAAAAAGATAGAATTTTAGGCCTTGAAAACGATGTAGGGAAGGTAAAGATAATGTATAGTAGAGGCTGGGCTGTGGCTGCAGGTTTTGGAAGCTGAAATTTATACTTTGAAGTTGATATAGGAGGAGGGATAGGGGAATCTGAAAAAAGATAACCTACCTTTCTCAGTAATCAAAGATAATTGCAATTCTCTGCCTGCAGAATATGAGAGGCATATCTAGTAGTCTTTTCACTATTAAATACTGATCAGACCTATCCAAAACTTGAATTGTCAGCAAGCTTTAATATTTATCCTGTAATAAAACTGAATAAGGGAACAATGTTGTTCTCTACAAGAGAAAAATGTTTTTCACAGACAAAATGGAGTGGCATATACTTCAGTTACCTGTCACTGTGTAAAATACAATTATTTTCCTTGTAGTGCCAGTGAACATTTAAAAAATCTGCTTGCAAGTTTTGTCTTGGTTTGTGGATAGGTGTGGTATGGCATGAATGTTTGTTGTCTTGTGTTAAAACTGAGTTTTATTGCCTGTTTCTCCGTAGCACGATAAACAAAGAACAGTTTTCAAAAAGGAAAAATGATACACTGGATCCTGAACTGTAAGTATTGGTGTCACTCTTCAAATGATCCTTATTTTATTATAATTACTTTGTAAGATATGTTATTCATTCACCATGGGCTTTGTCTTTGAATGTTTTCCAATTTCATGTAACTCTGTTAGCATGTAGGGGCTGCTCAGGAATCAGCAGATCTGGCATTCTGTGCTGAGAACCCAAACCACTCTGGCTGTGCTTGAGAATTATGTAAAACTGGATGTATGGGCTGAAATTGCTCTTTTTTGTTGTCTTGCATGTGGATTCAACAGAAGGATGAATGCAGATAGCTCTGCTTTGAAACTTTGTTGTGGCAAATGCTCAAGTCTCAGAACTGATTTGAGTCATTTGGCAGTAGCTTAGTGCCGTTGGCTTTTCTAGTTGCTGTATTTTACAGGCAGCTGTAATAGAAGGAAAAGTTGTTATATTTTGTATCAGCCAGTTCTTCTGTACTTCTCTGAAGGCAGAACTGTAGTCATTCGGTAACATTAAGATGATGGTGACTCAGCTGCTTTTCTTGATATTCCTGAGCTGTTTTTTGGAACTGCTTTACGTGGTCTTGCATTATACACCTGTGCTGCTACTCTGCAAACATTATCTTCATTCTGAAATGAATGAGCAAAAAGGGTATTTATTGTTCCCACACCATCCTTCTAAAGGCACATGGGTCAGCCAGTTCTTCTGTTTTACAAGGGCTGTGGGAAGGAGAGAATAGTAGTTTGATTCATAACTTTTCTTTCCCTTTGTTAAAATGAAGATAGAATATAAGCCTAACCACATGCTCTACATAGATTACAACTACTCATTCAAAGTCTCAAACTTTTAGACAGGCATGTTCAAAAGGAGTCAGATTGTCCCAATACCTGAAGCAACCTTAGGTATTTTGGAGAATTATATTCACCAACATCTGGCAACTAGACCATATGACTTATCTCAGTTGTCTTGAAATCTCTGTTAATCTTCTGAAAGTGACTTAGATACTTGCTTCTGTGTTCTTCCTTCCCACCTTTCTGCAGTATATTTACAATGTACCCCACGGTTCAAGCATAGTGGGGTAACTAACAGCCAAGTATTTCACCTGGTTTTTCCTTTCTGACGTGTGAATCCATTTTCCTCTACTCTGTATAGCAACAAGCAGTTTACAGATTTTATCCTTAAAAGGGCTTCGCTTGAAAAAAGAGTGGATGGTGGTAAGACAAGCAAATGGTAGTAGTAGTAATAGTAATAATTATTATTATTATTAATAATAATGTGTCCCTGCATAGCTACCTGACTTGAGCTGGCAGGTTCTTAATTTGTTCTGAAGGCTGTTCTCAGCATAGATGTGCCCTCTATGTTAAATAGACTCAAAAGCCTAAATGCTAGAAGTGCTCTAATAAAACATTACAAAATACACAAGCAAGTAATGATACTACTGACCTTTGCTTCCCTTTGCCTTTTTTTGCTTCCTACAGATTTGTTGAATGTATAGAGTGTGGAAGAAAAATGCATCAGATTTGTGTTCTTCATAATGAGATCATCTGGCCTTCTGGGTGAGGAATTTCTCCTTATTAAGTAGATAGCATATGTACTATTTGGTAGAGCTCATGCATAAACTTCCTTATATTGGTTATATTTAAAATATTGTTTAATGGAAGAAGTTACAGTCCCTGAAAGTTTTACACAATCTATAGGGTAACATCAAATTTAGACAGTACATCTTAGGGTGTTGTGTGTGAAGTTTTCTAATCTTTAATGTTTCCAATGCTTCTTTATGTGGAAGAGAGCATTTCAGCGTTTTATGTTTAGAGATGCTAGCCCTTCATGAAAAGATGTTTTTAGTTCTGGTAACAGTTTCAGACTGATCTGTTTTCTGTACAAATCATACTGCTTTGTCATCTTCAAAGAATTTTGTAACAACTGAAGGATTTAACAGGTGAATCAACTTTTTTGACCTCAGTGATCAGATTAAATTTAAAAACCAGTATAGTTTTCTTAAGATACTTCACGGTTCTTGATCAACATACTGGGTTTTCTTCTGATTGATTTAAAAACTTTTAAAAGGATGATAAATTATATGTTGATAAAGTTTTATAAGAGCTTAAATGTCCCATTTCTTGTCAAAAAAGCTGTGAGTTCTAGCATTCCCATCCACATTGCTGCAGAAGAGGGTGGATGTCCTGTAAGTGAGGAAGAATCACAGAATCATTTCAGTCTACAGTGTATTTGGGCATTGAGAAAAAAAAATCAGCCTTTTGCTTGGTGTTGCAGTGTCTTATCTTCATCAGAGACAGCAGTTTGAGCCTATTTGCTCCAAGAATACTTTGAGCTGATATTGTCAGACCTGCCAGTGGAGACTTTCCTGGGCTTTCAGGTGGTGATGTGGGTGACTGATAGGAGATGCAGTACCTGGAGCTTAGATCCTCCTCTGCAGCTTTGAAACAGTTGGGCTGTTCTTTGTGCTTTTATTTCAAATTTCAGTTGAGGTATTTTCCAGACCAGATAACATCTGGTGGAAGATTTTGCTTCTAATGGTAAGATGCTAGAGAACTTGATGGTCTGACTTGGGGTGACTTCACGTTCTTCTTTTTTTGCTTCAGTTTCGTCTGTGATGGCTGCCTAAAGAAAACGGGACGAACCAGGAAAGAGAACAAATTCTCTGCTAAAAGTAAGATTCTGACAGTTGCACAAACAAATTTAAATAATATGTTAAGAATGAGCAAGAGGTGGCTTTTATGCTTGTGTTGCATTTAAGTTTTTTGGAGCTGAAGGAGGATACTTTAGGTCAGTTTTGACCATCAGTTCTGTGGTGTTCAGAACGTTTGCATTCACAGGTGGTGTTGTTAGCTAACAGTCTGTTTTAGAGGGCTAACATACTGTTTTAGAGCACTTCTGCTGCAAGGTACGCATCCTTTTATCTCAATTGCAGTATCAATAGCATTGGGAAATAGTTGATGTGTGACTGCAGTCTGACTTAAATTTATGATTACATGTTCAAGTCACCGGGACTATTGCTGCTCTTAAAAGCTTTGTTGGAGATAAAGGTTATATCACCTGCTGACAGAACTCTAGAGACATTTCTTCTTGATCAAGGCAGCTGATTTGAAGGCAGTGTAGGAGGGAATTTGTGTAGTCATTGTCCATCTGTTCTGTAGACAAAATAAGTCTTTCAGAAACTTCTTAGAGTGGTGAACTTCTTAGACATAATGAGAATTTATGTTTCCATGAAATAAAAAAAATCCTGGCCAACCAATAGCATCAAAATTCAAGCAGACCATTCAATGAATGGCTGCAGCATCTGAGTCTTTTTTCAAAATCTCCAAAATCAAAGCTCCCTAGATTCACTAAGAGTACAAGGGTTCTTTTACCATTTCTATCAGTTTGTTTCTAGCAACCTGAAAGTATTGCGTAGTTAACATAGTAGATATCACATTGGAAAAATGAAAAGCTGATTGGTGGATGTGTAACTGTACCAGAAGCAATGGCCAGTGTTGAGGCAGGCCCTGTTATATCAGAAGTTCTACCTTTCCCTTTGAGGTTTTTGTCAGCTAATGTTGTACTACTTCTGTATGAAGATTGTTCGAAAATGAGAAGCTTGTAAACGAAGTATGTTAGTTGCAGATACAGTTGTATTTAGTTTTTCTTCCATTATTGAAATATATTCTTTTTGTGAGTAGAAATACTAACTTGGCTAGTATGGCTTTATAGACAGACTATACTTCCAAATGCAATGCCTGCTCGTAAAGATGTCTGAAAGCAGTGTTTTGTAATCCAGTTTAAGTAATTAATAACATCTATTCAGGAGAAACCTTAATTATGATTGACTTTTAAGACAAGATAGAAATGGGGTTGAAATACAGATTCTTTATTCATTTAAATAATGTATAAGCCATAAATGTGCCTGCAGGGGAAAGGCAGCTCACCCCATCTAGAAGTGTTAGGGTTTAAAGATAAAGCTTTAATTTATGCTAACGTATACTGCACGTGTTAAGAGTCATTTTTCATCTAACATCTGAGTAGAGAAATTGCATATGAACGGTTCAGTTTTGTAGATGTTTAGAGCTGTATTTTTGTCCTGCAGGGTTACCAGCTACAAGACTTGGTACTTTCCTGGAGAACAGAGTCAATGATTTCCTAAGACGACAGAATCACCCTGAGGCAGGAGAGGTCACAGTTAGGGTGGTACATGCATCTGACAAAACTGTCGAAGTAAAACCAGGAATGAAAGCAAGGTATGTTCGCTTCTAATTTTGCTTTCTTTTGGGGGAGGTGAGAGCTGTTTGTACTTACATGATATACTTTGATTAAATAGAATCATTTAGGTTGGAAAATAACTCTAAGCTTGAGTTCAGCTGTTACCCTAGCACTGCCAAGGCCACTGCCATACCATATCTCCAAGTGCCGCATCTACACATCATCTAAATATCTCCAGGGATGGTGACTCAAATACTTCCCTGGGCAGCCTGTTCCAATATTTGACAGTCCTTTTTGTGAAGAAATTTTTTTCTAATATCCAGTCAAAAAAGACTGTTGTATTCAAAACCTCATCACCAGCCAGTTTTCGACAAACAGGTGTTCCTGCAGCATAATAATTTTTTGTGAGGAGTGTCTTTTTCACAGTAAAATGTGGGTGCCTTATATTTGAGTAGTCTATAAACATTTAACTTACAAATTGCACTAAAATTACACTTATAGTAGCCCTCATCTTTGTTGCCTTCACCTAGTAACATGCAGTCTCTGGTATGTGCATATATTTGATGTTCCTCTTTACCCTCTGGTCTGCAGGTTTGTAGACAGTGGAGAGATGGCAGAGTCTTTCCCTTACCGAACAAAAGCGCTTTTTGCCTTCGAGGAGATTGATGGTGTAGACTTGTGCTTCTTTGGGATGCATGTGCAGGAGTATGGTTCGGACTGCCCTCCACCCAATCAAAGGTGAGGAACTCCATGAAAGTCTCTTTTACTTTGGCACTCTCTTGTTTGGATGAACCTTCTGTAGTTCTGTGTAGAGCTTCCCTGTTGCTTGTGTGAGACCCTTAGTGCTGTTAGGTTCTAGAAACAAAGTAGCTTCTGAAATGTTAGAGTTGCTTCTTACTGGGGATGCTGGCTGACAGACAGTGTTGCCTTAAGGATCACTTATCTGTGCTCTCAAGGAAGGTGTTGGATAGTTTTAGTTTAGTTGGAGATGAGGCTAGGATATCAAAAGGCCAAGTTTCTAGAGGTGAATTAGGATCAGAGGCTTTGCAGATTGCTGTTGTAATGGATGCTTCAGATATATAAAATAGCATGAATAAGCTTGTAGAATTACTTCAAAATCTCTCCTCTTTTTCATGCCCTTTTTTTTGTTTTTTTTAGGCGAGTGTATATATCTTACCTTGACAGTGTTCACTTCTTCCGCCCTAAATGCTTGAGGACTGCTGTCTATCATGAAATACTAATTGGATATCTAGAATATGTTAAGAAACTAGGGTAAGTATCTTATAACATTTTCTTCTGTACAGCATTTGTGCTGAGTAGTTCTTGCTGCAAATTAAATTACTACATCCTATAGTACAGAATATGGTGCCTCAGTATCAACCTGTGATAGAATAATTTGGTAACAACTGTGTACAGCTGAAAAGGAGAAGAGAAAAAGGGATTGCAGGCCTTTCAGGGGAGGCCTCTGCTTCAGATATTTTTAGGTTTCCAAACTTAGGTAAAACTTTCTTAAGTCTAAGTAGAAAAAGTGAGCCCGTTCTCCAGTCCATAAAATGTTGTCATTGTGTAATGCCACGGGTTTAATTAGGTCATTCCTTTGGGCTAGCAAGTAAGTTCTTACCCTTGTTTATGAGGAGAAAGTTAAGTGTATTTTGTCTGTACTGATTAACTCTGTAAAAGTCTTATAAAGCCGCTAAGAAATCTTGAGTAGTTGAAACTGTGAGAAACTGAAGAGTTAGGAAAGAAAGAGGAAAATATACATGGACAGCACAAAACATAGAACAACTGCAGTAACAAGAAAGGTGGAAATTGAATTACCGTGATTACTGAAGTAGAAAGGCCAGTGAAGTAAACATCACTCTACTGTCAAGGTGCCTAGTGTGTAGGTTGATGGAGTTATTTGTGGAGAAATTATTAGGGACTATGTTTAAAGCAGTTGATGAGAAAAGTTAAGGGAGTTGAAATAGAGGTTACTATCTTCAGTACCTCAGTGAGGTGGTGTGTTCTTTACTACTTCAAAAGCATACATTAGGCTTCTTTCTGCTTTTTTAATTGTCTCTTTTCTAGTCTGAGAGTCTGTACAATTGCTGCATAGAGCTCAAGCCTCAGCTTTACTTAATGCTATTTTCTGTGCTAATGGATAACATCAGGTTCTCATTTTGGGAAGACAGTCTTGGTTACACAGTATCATCTCTCAGTTCTCAGGCAGAGGGAATGACAACTGGCTGCAGCTCCCAGGGCTTGGGGAGGGTTCTGCAGAGCTGTTTCTCAACAGGGCAAGGATGGTTGTTTTTCTCTGATTATTCCTCCTACTGGAGTTCTCTTCAAAAACTAATAGAGAAGAACTAAGGATGGAGAAGTGATCTTTGGTGTTATATTCCCTGCAGCTGCTACTATTTGGCTGTCATCTATCTTAATAGTACTCTGTGCACCCAATAGCATAGGTTGGCAGTGCCTGTTTATTCCCAGATATAATTCTAAAACTTTTTCAGACTGATTCTCAAAAACAAGAGGATTTACAATAGAAAAGTGAATTTTGTCTTTAAGTAAATCTGTTTTTAAAATGTTGCTAGGTAAAGAATTACCGCTCTGTCTCAAACTTTTACTACTGAAATACCTAGACTCCATCTTTCTCCCTTTAGTTCATTGGGAGATGGCAACTGCAGGTTTGTATCAGGCTTTGTTTTTTATGTAGGCTGTAAAATGTGCACACTTTACATCTAAGTGCTCCATATCTAGCGCTGGATTTTAGAAAATTAATGAAAAGATGGAAATGTTAGGTCCGGGAACAGCCGCCAGCTCGGTGGTGATGCCACCTGGTGTCAGAGAGGAGAGCGCGCGAGCATCCATTGTCAGCGCCCACATGTCCCGGTTTTGTCTGACCACGCCAGGTATACTACTGGACATATCTGGGCGTGCCCGCCCAGTGAAGGAGATGACTACATCTTCCACTGCCATCCTCCTGACCAAAAGATACCCAAACCCAAGCGACTGCAAGAGTGGTATAAAAAGATGCTGGACAAGTCTGTATCGGAGCGCATCGTCCATGATTACAAGGTGTGTTAAGTGTATGCTTGGGGGAGATTGAACAATCTTGTCTTGATTTCTTCCTTACCTTATGCATTGTGCCTGATTCTTTGTGTTTACTCCATTAGTTTAAGGTAAATTCAGTACAAAAAATTTAGCTTTAAAAAATATGTTCTTCAGAACATGTAGCTTCTGAAATCATTCTAGCAAGAGACTTGAAATGGTTCCTTAGAACAAACTAAATTCTTGAGGAATACTGTAAAAGTGGAAAAGAAAATATATAGAGTCTGAAATCATCTTGTGTTAGATAACATTGCAGGGTTAGGATGCTGATGCAGTTAGAAGTATGTAAAATCTTTGGAATTATCAGGACTTAAGGTAGTGTTGAGATTATGGTGATTATATTGTCCCAATTGGTAAGAATGCACACTGAAATCTAGCACATAGTAATGATTTATTTCTTCTGAGTGGGAATATTTGAAATGTATGTGGCAAACTGTAATGGATACAGTGTTAAATTTGCACTTAGAATGTGCTCTCATAAAATGAATTGAAATATTAAGCTTTCCTTTGTTTAGTCTGCTGATGCCTTTTCTTGTCACTCATTGAGAACGTTGCCTTTCATTATGTGACTGGCAATAATGATAACCAAAAGTGGTTTTCGTCTCTTTTAGGATATATTTAAGCAGGCAACAGAAGATCGTCTAACCAGTGCAAAGGAGCTCCCTTACTTTGAAGGGGACTTCTGGCCTAATGTTCTAGAGGAGAGCATTAAGGAACTAGAACAAGAGGAAGAAGAACGGAAGAGAGAAGAAAACACTAGTAATGAAAGCACAGATGTAAGGATGCTTCTGCTTTTCATGATCTAATGTAAAAGTTCTGGTTATATATGGCTAATTATAAAAAAAAAGAGGGGGACAAGTCACTTTGGTTAACTGGCTTTTTCACTTTTCACTCCAATATAAATTTCAATTTTACAGTTTATAAATTAGAGCTGGTAAAGTACCACTAAGCTACACTTGGATGAACAGTGGGTGTTCATATGGCTATAAACTATCTAATTACCAAAGGCAATTCTGTTGAAACAGCTGCTAGATTAATATTTTGTTGCTGAAATCCAATTGTTGTCAATGATCGTGTTGCCATCGTGTCAGCCTGATTTGGAAGTTTTTTCCTTAAGCATTAGCTTTTAAATAATGGCTCACTCTTTTCTTTCTAACTTAGATGTTATAACACCAATCTTAGCAGAATGTTCTCAGAAAGTAATAGAATACTGTGAGTTAGTACTTGACTCTCAATAGGTTTGTTTAGTGGCTTTAAGGCATTGAGGATCTGAAGCACAAATTACTGCTGAATTGTTGTTGGGCTACTTTAAACTAGAGAAGTTTCTTGCTGATGTCTTGTGCAATTTTTTTTTGAGAATGTACAACTGTGTTTTCACATTCAACAAAAAAAACAAACTCAGAAATAAGAGATGCCTCTTAATTCAGCAATAAATTTGAAAGTGAACAGATGCAGAATTTATGCATCTGCCTATCCTTGGATGTTCTGAGCTTTTATGGAAGAGGTGGTGAGTCCAGGATAAGGTTAGTAGTTTTGCTCACACAGTAGTATTTATTAGTTAACTCTGTTTAAACACTGCTGCTTTGTCACCTTATCAGATACTAGATTTATGGGGGGGATTAGAATTTTTTTGCTGGAAGATCTTTGGATCAAAAAAAGTTAACATTACAATTAAAAATTATGATTCTCTTGTGCTGCTCTTTGCAATACCTTCTTTCAAGGACTTCGATTAAACAAAGTGCAGGAAATTAGGCAACATGGTATCAAATTTGCATTAAGTAATATCTTTCTTAGGAAGGTATTGTTTGCTTTCCACATGGTACAGCTTCAAGTCCTTATCTCTCTAATATACCAGCAGCCACTTGATCATTTAGCTCTTTGTGTGAGGTTGGTTAATATTTAGTTGAGCCTTCACAGCAGACAGCAGTTTGGCCCCAAAATCCTGCGATAGGGCAAGCTTGCAGTACATTACTATTTAACATTATTATTATTATTATTATTCTCTTTATTGATCCTGTGTTTCACTCTTGAAGAAGAAGCAGTAATAAACTGTACTGTCAAGTGACGTGATAGTCATTCGTATTCACTGGGAATTTCCATTGTAGCAAAGTTATTTTAAGCGTAGGAAAAATGCTTGTTTGGCTAACAATTGCTTTGATCCTTGATCATCTTATGCTGTGGTGTTTTGAGGTGCTCTCTGAGCAGCCCAGCGAGGAATAAACTGTTCATTGCTAACAGAATATAGCTGAAATTAAGCTGACCTGTTTTGTTTGACTGTTGCAGGGTATGACAGGAGGCAGCTGCATGCTAGAAGTTGCACTACTAATGCCTTTTGGACTCAGAACAGCAGCTTCATACCAAAATCAGTTTAATTCAGTCTGTTAAAAGTAAATCTGTCAGAGCTGTAGCAAACTAAATCTAGGTGGTTTAAGTCTTTCTTACCTTTGCTTAGTGTGATGTCAGTTGCACTTTTCAGTTATTTTTATTTTTGAATTGCATTGGGAATTCATCTACTGAATCCCTTTGTGATTGTCCAAGAGGTTCTTCAGTGTGTAGCTGTAGCAGACAAATGTTTCATTATATAATGTTTTGCTTGTACCTCCTGAGCATCTATACTTTTAATATTTTTGGATATATGTATTGCTAATCTTGATATCTTTTGGAATAATTCTAATGGAATTAATTTAATGTTTCTGGGGACCTTAGTTTGTGTCTTCAGAGTAAATTATTGTGAAGTGTGTTTTGTCCTGCAGTTACAGAATATGTAAAAATAATAAAATGGTGATGTGGTGTTGCTTAGATACCTGACATAAAATGTCTTTAAAATTGCTAGGTGAGCAAGGGAGACAGCAAAAATGCCAAAAAGAAGAACAATAAGAAGACAAGTAAAAACAAGAGCAGCTTGAGTCGTGGCAATAAGAAGAAGCCTGGCATGCCCAATGTGTCCAATGACCTCTCCCAGAAGCTATATGCCACTATGGAGAAGCACAAGGAGGTAAGAGTTGATAGAATGAGAAACGTTTTTTACTTCAATAAAGAGGTGTGCAAAGCTTTGATACTTCAGAGTCATGCCCTGCAAATTACACAGGTTTGGCTGGAGAATTGAGTGGCTCACCCAGATAGACCAGTACCAGTAAGTTTGGGTGCTCTTTGCTGCAAGGGCAGTGGGAATAAATGCAGCTGTGCTCGTGCAGAACTTCCTAACAGTCTAGATTGCCACAGCAGTTCTACTGTTACTGTACAGTCCAATGCCCCTTACCTATTTCTTCAGAAGAAAGTGAACCTGCAGGGCACCCAGAGGTCCGAGATTTCCCAGGCCTCACAAGCACACTACCTGGCAGCAGGTCGTTCAAGTGTTAGCTGATCCTGGAACTGTACACTCTGTAATGAGGTTTGGTGACCAAAACATCTTGATAAGTGCTGGCATATTAAGCCTTTTTATTTTTCAGGTCTTCTTTGTCATCCGTCTCATTGCTGGCCCTGCAGCCAACTCCCTGCCCCCCATCATTGAGCCTGACCCACTCATTCCGTGTGACCTGATGGATGGACGTGATGCTTTCCTAACCCTTGCTAGAGACAAGCACCTGGAGTTCTCCTCACTGCGAAGAGCTCAGTGGTCAACCATGTGCATGCTGGTGGAACTGCATACCCAGAGCCAAGACCGCTTTGTTTACACCTGCAATGAGTGCAAGCATCATGTGGAGACCAGATGGCATTGCACTGTCTGTGAGGTATGTTTGGTGAAGTTTTCCCTGCTTCTGTCCCTGTATCTTTGTGCCCAGAATGCTCTTTACCTGATTTCTCATTATTAACTGATGGAAAAAGATCTGTGCAGTTCACCTGCTGGCAGTTCGGAAAGGAGGGAAAACGTTTTCCATATCAAGCAGTTCTACTAACGTGCTGCTTGGTGCGATTTCTGCCTTGTGGAGAGCTGAAATAGAGTTGTGTTTTCTGTAGTTCATTTAAGGTGCTGCTGCCTAAGAAGTTGGGAACTGTAGCAATGGCCTGAGCTGGAATGGTGGGATCAGCTGGTTTTTCTGAAGAGCAATGCATAATTTTTTCTTCCAGAGTTAGAAGTGCGGGGCTGCAGTATTTCTGTAATGAGGGCTCTCTTTTGGCTTACTGGCAGAGAGGTTTTGCTGTGCTGCAAGTCAGATCCCAATACTTGGGTGACTCCTTCACTACTCTGTTGTGTCTCTGTAGAATGCTGCAAACAGCATTTCTGTCCACTGGTTTGCAAAACCAGTATGTTTGAAGATCAAGTCAAGGGATTTGGTTCAATGCCCTCCAGAAGCTGGATTATCGTTGTATCTGGCTTGTAACTTAGTTTTTTAGCCTGCCGGAAGGGAATGACTGATTCAGATTTGATCCTAATTACAATTTGATACTTCCATTTCCTCTGGTTACACACACAGACCCACACACACACACACAAATACACTCATGCATGCTTTTACCTTCTTGGTATATACCAGAAAGTAAATTCTGAATTTCCTATGGTTTAATGAATCCCAAGAACTTAGGTCTTTTTCTTAAAGATCAATTATTGAGCCCAAACTCATGTGCTGTTGCTTTCACAGAACATGTTCTGTTCTTCTTTCAGCACTCTCTGTTGTTTAACTTGCATCTGCAAACTGAAAATGCAGCTTTCAAAAACTGGTACCTCTTCTGCCACTCCTGCCCTCTTCTTTTGAAGCAGGAGCAGATGAGCATCTGTTTGTCCCCTGACTATTTCTTCTCCTTTCCTGTTGAGAAAGAAAGGGATTTTTCTGGCCCAGCTGACTAATGTGTGACTTACTAGCTCAGAGCCAACTTGTTTTTCAAGGTTTATATATTTGTGTAGCTTTCAGACACCCTTACACCCACACGCTTTCCCTGGCTATAATTTGGATTTATTCCTTCTCTAGTACCTCAACATGGCATGAAAGATTGAATTTTTCCCTAGAGCAACAATTTGCCTGGAACAGACTAGGAGTAATTTGTTGAGGTGGCATGACATCATTTATTCATTTATCATATGGTGTTTCAGGAACACTGATAACTCATCCTTTGTTGTCTTTTCAGGATTATGACCTGTGCATCACCTGCTATAACACTAAAAACCATGACCACAAGATGGAAAAATTAGGCCTTGGTCTAGATGATGAGAGCAACAACCAGCAGACGGCCACCACGCAGAGCCCTGGCGATTCCCGCCGCCTGAGCATCCAGCGCTGTATCCAGTCTCTGGTCCACGCTTGCCAGTGTCGCAATGCCAACTGCTCGCTGCCGTCCTGTCAGAAGATGAAACGGGTTGTCCAACACACCAAAGGCTGCAAACGCAAGACCAATGGAGGATGCCCCATCTGCAAGCAACTCATTGCTCTCTGCTGCTACCACGCAAAGCACTGCCAGGAGAACAAGTGCCCCGTGCCCTTCTGCCTCAACATCAAACACAAGCTCCGTCAGCAACAGCTCCAGCACCGCCTGCAGCAGGCGCAGATGCTCCGAAGGAGGATGGCGAGCATGCAGCGCACGGGTGTGGCGGGCCAGCAGCAAGGATTGCCCTCGCCCACACCGGCCACCCCAACGACTCCAACGGGCCAGCAGCCCCCGACACCACAAACCCCGCAACCCCAGCCTCCGCCCCAGCCTGTGTCGCAGCCCCAGCCTGCACCTCCCAACAGCATGCCACCCTACACCATGCCAAGAACTCAGCCCCCCAGCGCTGTGTCCCAGGGCAAGGCAGGTGGCCAGGTGACGCCTCCAACCCCACCTCAGCCACCGCAGCCACCGGTTCAGGGTCCTCCTCCGGCAGCAGTGGAAATGGCCATGCAGATCCAGCGGGCAGCAGAGACCCAGCGCCAGATGGCACAGGTTCAGATCTTCCAAAGGCCGATTCAGCACCAGATGCCCCAGATGCCACCGATGGGAATGAACCCTCCACAGATAGGCAGAGGTCCTGGTGGCCATATAGATCAAGGAATGGGGCCAGCAGGAATTCAGCAGCAGCCACCGTGGGTGCAGGGGGCCTTACCCCAAGCTCAGCTGCAGCCAGGAATGCAGAGGCCATCCATGATGTCAGTAGCTCAGCCGGGTCAGCCAATGAACATGGCCCCTCAGCCAGGGATGGGTCAGGTACCTGGCACTGCTCAGCCCAAACAACCACCTCTGCCCCAGGCGGCCTTACAAAACTTACTGCGGACTCTCAGGTCTCCCAGCTCACCCATGCAGCAGCAGCAGGTGCTTAACATCCTTCACTCCAACCCTCAGCTGCTGGCCGCTTTCATCAAGCAGCGGGCGGCCAAGTACGCGGGGTCCCAGAACCCGCAGGGCATGGCAGGGCAGCCTGGCATCCCGCAGGGGCAGCCAGGGCTCCAGCCGCAGCAGGCCATGCAAGGGCAGCAAGGAGGGGTGCACCCCAACCCGGCCATGCAGAACATGAACCCCATGCAAGCAGGAGTGCAGAGGCCCAGCATGCCCCAGCAGCAGCCACAGCAGCAGCCGCAGCAGGCCATGGCTGGGATGAATCCTCAGGCGCAGCAGATGAATATGAATCACTCGGGGATGGCTCCCCAGTTCCGAGATCTCCTGATGAGACGGCACCAGATGATGGAGCAGCAGCGCCACCAGCAGCAGCAGCAGGGAGCGGGACCGGCGCTGGGGCCGGGGATGGCCAACCACAACCAGTTTCAGCAGCCCCAGGGCGTCGGGTATCCCCAGCAGCAGCAGCAGCGAATGCAGCATCACATGCAGCAGATGCAGCAAGGAAACATGGGACAAATAAGCCAGCTTCCACAGGCCATGAGTGCAGAGACAGGAGCCAGTTTGCAACAGGCTTTCCAGCAAAGGCTGCTTCAGCAGCAGATGGGGTCCCCAGCTCAGCCCAATCCTATGAGCCCCCAACAGCACATGCTCCCCAACCAGGCCCAGTCCCCGCACCTCCAGGGCCAGCAGCTCCCTTCATCGCTCACCAATCAAGTGCGTTCTCCGCAGCCTGTACCCTCACCGCGGCCCCAGTCCCAGCCCCCTCATTCCAGCCCATCCCCTCGGATGCAGCCTCAGCCTTCTCCACACCACGTCTCCCCGCAGACCAGCTCCCCACATCCAGGACTGGTAGCTGCCCAGGCTAACCCCATGGATCAAGGGCACTTTGCCAGCCCGGACCAGAGTGCAATGCTTTCCCAGCTTGCTAGCAATCCCGGCATGGCAGGCCTCCATGGTACAAGCGCCACGGAACTGGGGCTCAGCTCTGAGAACTCAGACTTGAATTCAAACCTTTCACAGAGTACACTAGACATACACTAGACACGTTGTAGCATTTTGGGAGCAAAAAAAAAAAATTAAAAAACAAAGAAAATAAAAAAAACTTATTTTCGCAAGACTTTTTGTACTGAAGACAAATTTTTTTGAATCTTTCTTAGCTAAAACGACATTTTTCCCTGGAACACATCTGAACTCTGCAGCCGTAGTTTGTGGTTTTAAAAACAAACCAACAACGAACCTGAGGGACAGTAGAGTACAAAGAATATATTTTTGTTATGGCTGGAATCATAACCAGTCCTTTTTCTTGGCTTTTTTTTTTCCTCGTGTGCGTTGGGGAGGTCGGGGGAGGAAGGTGGTCTTTTGGTTGCTCACCAAAGGATGCCCTGCTCATGCCTCCAATAGGTTTTATTTTTTTTTAAATTAATGAAAA
The DNA here is from genome assembly GCA_013397815.1 of Aleadryas rufinucha. Lineage (NCBI taxonomy): Eukaryota > Metazoa > Chordata > Aves > Passeriformes > Aleadryas > Aleadryas rufinucha. Next base: position 216,986 of record VZTH01018309.1, read on the forward strand.
TATGTAATATTGATAGTTATTATTTACTGAGGCAGATGGTAAACATTTTCCCTATTCTGGTTTTTCTTCATGTCACTGCAAAAAAAAACACCACAAAAAACAGAACAACAGAAAAACACAGGAGAACCTGTTCCTAAAACCGGAGGACAAAAGGGGTTAATGTTGCTTTAAAAATACATTACATATATAAATATATATATATAAAAATAAATACCAATCTTTTCCTCTTTGGTTGGAAATATGTCAATTCTTTGAAAAATGTAAAAATATTAAATAACTCAGTCCCCTCCTGAAGTCTACTTTTGTCCTCCAAGAATTTTCTATACAAGAGTCTGAGCTTAAAAAAACTTCAAGTATTAAAGTAATTTGTACATGTAGAGAGAAGACAACATTTTTGCAAATACACAGGGGCAGCTGCCAAATGGATGTAGTATATATATTGTGGTTTCTGTTTTCTTGAAAGAATTTTTTTCGTTATTTTTACATCTAACAAAGGAAAAAAAAAAANGAAAATAAAAAAAACTTATTTTCGCAAGACTTTTTGTACTGAAGACAAATTTTTTTGAATCTTTCTTAGCTAAAACGACATTTTTCCCTGGAACACATCTGAACTCTGCAGCCGTAGTTTGTGGTTTTAAAAACAAACCAACAACGAACCTGAGGGACAGTAGAGTACAAAGAATATATTTTTGTTATGGCTGGAATCATAACCAGTCCTTTTTCTTGGCTTTTTTTTTTCCTCGTGTGCGTTGGGGAGGTCGGGGGAGGAAGGTGGTCTTTTGGTTGCTCACCAAAGGATGCCCTGCTCATGCCTCCAATAGGTTTTATTTTTTTTTAAATTAATGAAAATATGTAATATTGATAGTTATTATTTACTGAGGCAGATGGTAAACATTTTCCCTATTCTGGTTTTTCTTCATGTCACTGCAAAAAAAAACACCACAAAAAACAGAACAACAGAAAAACACAGGAGAACCTGTTCCTAAAACCGGAGGACAAAAGGGGTTAATGTTGCTTTAAAAATACATTACATATATAAATATATATATATAAAAATAAATACCAATCTTTTCCTCTTTGGTTGGAAATATGTCAATTCTTTGAAAAATGTAAAAATATTAAATAACTCAGTCCCCTCCTGAAGTCTACTTTTGTCCTCCAAGAATTTTCTATACAAGAGTCTGAGCTTAAAAAAACTTCAAGTATTAAAGTAATTTGTACATGTAGAGAGAAGACAACATTTTTGCAAATACACAGGGGCAGCTGCCAAATGGATGTAGTATATATATTGTGGTTTCTGTTTTCTTGAAAGAATTTTTTTCGTTATTTTTACATCTAACAAAGGAAAAAAAAAAAACATAAAAAAGAGGGTAAGAAACAATTCCAACGGGATTATTTCAACCTGAGAAAAAGTCCCTGGGGTTTCTTCTTTATGCTTGCTTTCTCTCTCCCAAGCCCCTTTCCCACCCTCTTCCATTTTCTGTAAAACTTGAAAATAGAAAGCAAAAAACCCTCAAATGTTGTATATCATGCAATTAAAGTTGGTTACTTATAAATAAGAACTTTCGATCACTGTATAGACTGTTAAAATTGATTTCTTATTACCTATTGTTAAATAAACTGTGTGAGACAGACAGCCTGTTTTTAATGTTTCCCTTCTCTCCCACATGTGTTGCTTGTTCTTAAAATGGTGGGGGTAGCGGAATATGTGCTACTTCAAATGTTTGCTATTTAGACGTCGGAGAGCTATTTAATGTATATGACTGTTTTAAAATGCAAATCTCTAATAAGGGATGTGGAGTAATAATTAGTCTTCTAAATGGACTCTTTTGGTACAACTCTGCATTCGCGTTGTTCCCGGCATGTATCTTACCAAAGAAACGAGGTCTGACCTCGACAGTTGTGCCAGTCAGCTGTGCCCCGCCCTGCTCACACAGCCTGGGAGCAGCTGATCTTCAAAGGACCTATTTTGCATTTTGAAATGAGAACTATTTGTTTGGATATGTGATATTAAAAGATCCTATTTCACTTGGAGTATATTGTGCGCCTTTCGGCACTGAAGTGGGAGCACGAGGTAAGCTTGTGTGGATGTCCCCCAGGCAGGCGCTGCACCAGGATCGTGCGTGGGTGCCCAGTCACCCTGTGTCACATCTGGTGCCCTGCCACACCAGGGGCATTCCTGAACAGAGGTGCCGTCGCCGTGGAGCGCGTGCAGTGACTTGCAGTTGTGTGCTGCCCACAGCTGTGCTCACGCGGCGTTAATCCAGTCACGTCGCGTGTTGTGCTCGGGCTGCTTGTGATGGATAGGGCTGGTTCATTGAGGGCTTCCCAAAATCTAGCCTCGTGGTGTGCATGTGCATACAGTGCTGCCTGCCTCGGGAATAACTCACCACCAGGGCATTATGTACCTGGAAAACCCAGATGGGACCAAGGATGTGACCAGAGCACTGTGTGTGTGTAACGCCGGCTGTGTTGGGAGCATCAGTGTATCCGCAGATCCCAGAAAAATGACACGAGCAAGCTGACCTCAGGAAACTGCTGGTGGAAGGTGATGGAGGGGGTAAATGTGGATCGATGGCAATCTCAGCCACACGCCCAAACAAAAGTAATGATGTATTACAATGTGAATGGATGTTAGAGGTCTTCAAAAGCAGGAGTAAAATGCTTGATGTTTGGATATAAACACAATTAGGACAATGAATCTTGTATTTAAAAAAGGGGGTTGGTAGCAAGCCTTCAGCAAAATGGTGGAAAGAAAGCTTGTGGCAGGCTTAAGGCAAGCAGCCCTGGGCTTTGGTATTTGCCCTTGGCTAATCCTCATACCGCTCACCCCTGCATGGTGCAGACCAGCTCTACACCAAGCTCCCAATTACTCTGCTTGCGCTGGGAGGGACTGCTCCTGCCCTGCCCTAAGGGAGAGCAGGAAGCAAAAAAACCCCCATGTGTTGAATGCCAGGGCAGCAGCCTGGGATTGTTTAGATTTGTGTTCTCCACAGTGAGCTTTCCTCTTCCTTCTCTGCCACCAAGCCTAGTTCTACTTTCCGCCTTGGGGGACTTCTCAGGATGGGGCATAAATAAAATTCCTTCTGACCACATACAGGCTAGTGAAGTGAAAAGTGTGCCCAGCCTTCTGACTTGTATGCTTTTAGTGCAAACAGCTTTCATTTGTACCGCTGAGTTAGCATGCAGAACGTTAGAATTTGTCCTGACCTGCATCAAAGCATCTGAAGTGGGGAAGCCTTGGGACTTTGCAGAGCACACTACAGGTCTTCCAATTTCAAATGCCAACATAGAGACTTGCTTAAAAGATGCCACGATGCATTCTATGTGACAGCACAGCTGCTCTGTCCCTCTTTGTAGGTGCTGACTCTCAGCCATGTTCAGTTTTTGAGGTGGTGTGGATGATCAATAGTCTTAAATTTGCATAGCGTTTCCTTTCCCATCATCCCTCCACTTCTGCTTTCCCTGCTTCTACTGGAGAACCAGAACCCACTATTTGGGGAAATACTATGGCTGTTTCAAGTAGTGGGAGGATTTCAGGATGACAACAAAGCTAGGATGTCATCTGTATCTCTCTTGCCATTCAATTGCATCCAAGTTAGACTAGGTTGTTTCACTCCTATTTATTAGACTCTTGGACCAGCAAAGAGAACTCGCACCCAAAGTTCTAGCAATCCAATCAGATATTGATTGTCCAGTTACAACAATGCTAATGGTTATACTCAAATAATTTGTAGTTCAGTGATGTAAACTTTCTAGTGCCTGACCTTCCAATGTCCCTTTGAGTCCTAAGGTCAACGACTGCAGTCACAGATGGGGAGGGCTTGCAGTGAGTTTGTCCTAGGGAGGAGTGTAATATTTATGGTTTATCCCTCAGTCTTGGGGACATCTGTTTGTAAAAATTACACCTTCCTCTCTCCTGGTTCCTTGTTTCTCATTACGTCCCAATTTACTGTTTATGGAGTGTTTTACATGTTACATATTTATTCTTTGTTACTCCTAAAACTGATGACTCGGCCATCAGTGAGTTGCTCATAGCCTGGGCCTGCAGTATCATCTGTGACTCTCTGAGTCTACGCTGATGCATATATTTATTCATTTATTTTAATTCTAACACTGTCATTGTAGATACTCTACACAGAGCCACTTACTGTTACAGAAGGACAGAATGGCTGAGGTGGATAGGCACCTCTGAAGATCATCTATCCACCTTTCTTCTCAAAGCAGAGTCACCTAAAGCAGATGGCACGTCCAGCTGAGAGTCTCCAGGATGGAGATGCCATGGCCTCTCTGTATAGTCCGCAGCCCCATGTCCCCTGCAAGGTGTCTCTATGCATGGACTAGTCCCAGCTCTCTCAGCCTCTCCCCATCTGACAGATGCTCCAATCTTCTCATCACCGTGCTGGCCATTTGCTGGATTCACTATGCCCGTGTCTCTCTTGTACTGGATAGCCCAAACACCACAATTGCAGAAAACCCAAGACAATGTTGGTAGCAGTCACCTGGTCATTACACAACTGTTGTAACAGCAAAACGAGCTACAGCAGCTCCTGACAGGCCAAGACAAACCCAGGCAGACCTGACAGAGTTTGTGGCCTCTTACAGGCGGTGGCAGCACCATGACAAGGCTGAGGTCAGATGATGTGACAGTGACAGCCATTCCAGCTTCTGTTTCATTTTCCCCAAGCTTTTTCCAGTGCATGGTACATGGTTTCTCTGCAAGAAACTCCACCTCCTGTTTCCAAGATGGTCTTTTTGCAAACACCACATCCTTGATTTTGCTGCTTCCAGTTTCAGCCAAACTCAAGGACTCCAGCCAGCCGCTCTGGACAGTCTGGAGCAGGTCCTGTAGTGAAAGACAGCAGAAGAGTCTGCTCCTAATGACCAGTTCTGCCTGTGTGATGAGGCTTCCTACCTCATCAGCCACAGCCACAGGGTGCTCTGGCTGGGGAATGTTGGTTTTTACAAACCCTCTCAGCAGCTGCCTTCCTACAATACAACCCTGGGGTATCTGCCAGTTTGCCCAAGGAGCCATTTCTTCCCTCAGCTTGTCAAAGCAGATTGTGTGCCATAGATCCCGGCCTGAGACAGAGCCTAGCCTGGCCCCTGAAAGTGTGAGAGCACAACAGGCTCCATCCAGAGGGATTGCAGCAGCATCTGTGCTTGCATCGTGGCTGGAAAGCCACTGAGCTGCTCTGTCAGCCTTGCAGGTGTGGCATGTGCATCAGCATTTGCCTGCCCGACTGCAATCTGGCACTTTGTTCAGAAATGTTTTGGTGATTTGCTCGAGTTGCCTCAGTTGCACTCCCTTAGAACAGGGTCTTGGTTTCAACTCTCCAGCAGGGGATATTGGATGTTTAGAAGGGAAACCTGTTCCGTGACTGGTGCTGCGGGTAGCTGATGGGCAATCAGCCATGGCTCCGGTCTACTCTCCCTGTTGAAGGGAGTGTGGTGGATTTGGGGAGGGTGGAGAAATTACTGCTGGCACCATCTCCCACAGTCATTTTTGAAGCCCTTCCTAGCTCCTGGTGAAGTTGGCACAGCTCAGACTGGTTTTCTCCAGGTGTGCTGGGTGGTGGCAGGCTCTGGCATATCTTGGGAGCACAGAGCTGTGTGGGATGCAACCACAAGCACTGTCAGTGGGTATTTTGCTTCTCCTTGTGCCCCCGCAGTCCCCAGGGCAATAGCAGTAATTGAAAGGCAGTGACTGTCATTACCAGAACTCTTTGCCAACCCTGCTCCTCTGGCTGCAAGTGCAGAGCTTCTGTTGCCCCAAAAAAGCAAGGAGTCTTTCATTTTGTTTTGCTTCCTCTTCACTTTTGCTTTTCATTGTTTGTGTTGTCCCACACCAGTGTGGCATTGAAATGAACTCCCAGTAGAATGTCCTGGTGACCAAAGGTTTGGGAGCCATACAGTGGATATCTCACCAGGGCTGTCAATGGAAAGCCAGGGCAGCCTGAGGCATTACCTGGGTCTACCACAACCCACACTGCCAGGGCTTGTAACCACATTCATTGCCTGGGTTAGAGTCACCAGAAGTTAGAACTCCAAATTCATGAGTTCAGAAAAAAAAAAACCCTAAGATCTCAGGTGCTCTTCTGTTTGCCTGCTATCTCAGTGTGAGCTTGTATTGAAGGGTTACAAGCCTTTTTTTCTGTCACGTGGACCCAATTCTCCAGTGCCACCACAAACAGTGAGAGAGAGCCCTTAACTGAGACTTGGGAAAGGATATGTAAAGGGATTTCCATCTTGGTAAACTGCATATTATGTGTCAGGCCTTGTGGATGGTGTAACATCTTATCTTCTGCTATTAGCTGGACTTACTGGTCCAGGCTGCTCTTTCTTCTCGGGAAGGTGACCTGGCAGGACCTGGTGGTGTCCCACGTCTTCTCTGAAAAGCTTGCAGAGGGATCAAGAGGCAGCACAGCTCAGCTCTCAAAAGCTACATTTCTTGGGGGTCTGGGATGGGATAAGCGCTTCAAACTGAGATTTACCTCCCAGGCAGTTAACTCTTCTCTCTCATTGTCAGGATAGCCTTGAAACTGGGCATAGTTGCTTTTCGGGGTTTTGGTTTGGTTTGGGCTTTTTTGTTGTTGTTTTTTAAAATCTGGACAAAAATTATTTAGTGCATTGTTAGTATTTGTATGTAGAGTTGTGTTGACATATATTGACAGATCAAATGTGGTAGTAAAATAGCAAGGAAGGACAGGCTAACTTAGTATTTGTGCCCTTAACTGGGCTGCCTGTTGGGTCTGGGGTTGGATTATTTGTTCACTGCACAAACTGTTCAATTGCTATGTCTATTGTACAGTGTTACTTAGTGACAAGTTGCTGTAAATGCAGAAGAACATCAATGTAACATTAAGGATGATCTGACAAGGGTTTTCTGTAAATTCCTCAGCCCATGAGAGAGATCTAGAAAACAGCAACTGCTCAGATCTCCCACCTGCAAGTAGGCTGTTGCTTGGTCTTACACAGTGCAGGACATGCCTCTCTTCATTTCACAGTTGCCTTGGTAAAATTGGTCTGCCAAAGGTTAAGCAGAATATGTGTTCTTTTATTATTCCTTCTGTTTTCTTGTTGGTTTTCCAAGCTCATCTACCCTACTTTCCTTTTTCAAAGACAATATTGTGAACACATAGCCAAGGCTGACATGTCTATAAATATTTTTTCGTCAAAATGGTTCCCTTCCCATCCTCATGACAGAAATTAAACCCTTCAATGTATTTTGGTTTTTCACAGTGTCAGCAAGGAGGAGCGTTACAAAAGCCATGTGCCACTTCCCACTGCACACAAGAGTTTGGAAGTCCTGTAACCAGAATGGCTGGCCCTTAGTGCTGGAAGTGGAAAAAGGCCCCTTTTTATCCTGGAGCACCAGGATTCTCATGAGCTCTTTGAAACAAGAGAGTAGAAAACTGAAAAAGGAGGCTCTGGAGAAGCAGCAGATCAATTTATGAAGCCTGGGGACCTGGAACATGAGCTCTGCATCCCAGAGCATGGGTGAGAGGACAGTCCCAGTAGAAAAGCACAAAGAGCCAGTGGAGCCAAGGCTCCTCAAGGAAGTTGTGGTAATGAGGGACAGAGCAGATGCTGAAGTACAAAAGCTGCACACCTTGGAGCTGAGCACCTGAGGAAGCAGCCTGGCCCCCTGTCCTGCAGCAATAATCCCTCCCATTGCAGCCTGGACTCCTTCTGTCATTTCACCTGACAGCAGCCCTTTGATGCTGATCCTTCTAAAATTTTTATTGCAGATGACATCAAAATACAGACCAAGCCCAGAACAGCAGTAGGGAAGGAGACAGGAAAAGTGAAGTCTAATCTAAGTTTTTGGTTTTAGTTACCTGAGGCTGTCAATGCTGTTCTCTCCCTAAAGAAAGGAGTTGGCTTTACAGAACTATTATGATTAATGTTACATAATAGAGTTTTAATTATTGAAAAGAATATAGGTATTCCTTAATCAAATTGAGCTTGATTCACATTAAAATTCATTTATTTAAATACTATTATTTATTGAAAAGGCTTATTTAGAACTGCAATGAAAAATGAACAGCCATGGGATGGGGACTGCCTTTAAGCTTGTTCTGCGTCAACACAGAACTCGTTCTTGCTTAAGCCTTCAGGAAGCCTTGAGCTAGCCTCTGTGTGACCTAAGGGAGCAGTGCTGCTTGTTCCACTCTGGGAAGGGAGCAGGGGATGCACACCACCTATAGCTTATGATGTGTTCCATGAAAGATTATTACAGTGGAAAGACTTAATGAGCCTTTAATTTTGTATCATGTCTTTTCTGGAAACAGCTTTGCTGTCTGCCATGCCGTGCAATGTCTAGCAGTATTTGCAAGGGAATAACAGTCTCTATGATTTATTTCATTATTAACTATATTATTTTAAAGCCATTTTCTATTTTTAACATTGCTGGAGGGTTGTTTGGAAAACCTGAATGGGAAGGATCCCTGATGCTATGGAAATTTGCTGATCAAGTTGCAGACTAGCTTTGCCAGCTCCCTGTCACTGTCCCTTTGTAATTAGGCTGTGACCACTACCCCGGGTTCTCGGTGTGTTTCACACTGATAGCGACACTCCTTTGTGTTTAGATCAACAGGCTGTAGCCTCGTTTTAGAGCCTTTGGATTGTCTGGAAGAGCAATCCATGTGTGTCTGTAATATCTGTAAAGTGAGCCTTTGGAATGAACCTTTACCATGCTGCTTTACTCCCACCTGCAGCTAAGACTGTACAGTTGTGCTTCACATGTTATTTATTCAGCCACTCACTACAAAGCCTGTACAGACTAGGAATGTACAGTACAGCCTTTTTTTTTTTTTCCTACAAAATAAACCCAGTAACAATGATAATAAAATAAAAGGGGTAGGGTGGAAAATTGGAACTGACTCCAGGGACTTACCTTTACATAAACTTCTTGACAGGCTGATAGAGCTGGGGTTGTTCAGCCTGGAGAAGAGGAGGCTCTGGGGACACCTCACTGCAGCCTTCCAGTACCTGGAGGGGGATTATAAAAAGGAGGGAGATGGACTTTTTGTATGAGCAGGTGGTGAGAGGACAAGGGACAATGGTTTTAGAATTAAAAGGGGCAGATTGAGGTTAGATACAAGAAGCAATTCTTTACTGTGAGGGCAGTGAGGCGCTGGCACAGGTTGCCCAGAGAAGCTGTGGATGTGCCATCCCTGGGAGTGTTAAAGGCCAGTGATGCCTGAAAGATAGGCTGGAAACAAATCCCCATAGACCGCTGTCTATANTCATATTAGATTATATGGGTATCAAAAGTTATCATTTAGGTTATAAGCATCTGGTTATAGGTAGGTTATAAGCATCAAGTTACAGGTGTAGAAGCTGTGATTCAGGCCATATAAGTAAAAGCTATGATTCAGACTACATAAGTATAGAAAGCTATGTTTAAGGTTATATTGATATTCTTTAAGTCACATTGATAAAAGGTCATGATTTGGGTTATATTGATATTAAGGTTACATAGATATCTTATAACCCAAGCTATATAACCACTTTGTTGGTTTGACTTGAGTTACACCGACATCACCAGGTTGGATGGGGCCCTGAGCAACCTGGTCTTGTGAAAGGTGACCCTGCCCACCGCAGGGGGTTCGAACTGGAAGATCTTTGAAGTATCGTCCAACCCAAGGCATTCTGCGACCGAGAGGGCTAATCCCGAACTACAAGCAAGGAATGGAGCCGGGGAGGAGGCAGCGAGGCCCGGCCTCTCCCCGTCCCTGGGCGGGACCGCCGCAAGGCACCACAGCCGCGGGAAAAGAACTACAGCTCCCGTCGTGCCCCGCGGGCAGCGCGGCGGGAACAAGCTCCCGGCTGATTTGCTGTCCTTTCCGCTGCTCTCGCCAATCAGGCGCACAGCTGCCGGGGGACGCTCTCCACGCGCGTGAGGCGGGCTGGCGGCGTCCCGGGAGCGATGGAGCGGGACGAGGGAGAGGTGAGCCGGACGGGACGGGGCGGGACGGGACCGGGCCTCCGCCGGGGTCCGGGCTGGGCTGCTCCTGGGGGCGGCGGTGGGTGCGTCTGATGCCGGCGGGACGGGCCCCTGTGTCCCCCTCAGCTTACTGAGGAAGCTCCGGGTGGTGCTGCCCTTGCTTGGCAGCCCTGGGGACTTGTAACGTGTCCGCAAGTTTCACTCGCCTGTTGTGGAAGAGTAACGATGCAGTGGGGCTCACGTCCTGCGAGCTGATGGAAGGTGCACCCACACAAAGACTAGAAGGCGATGAAAATGTTTCCTTTTTAGAGGAGTTCAGGCCTTTCAGACGTCAGGAATGCTGTCTGAGGGCCCGGATCCGCAGGAGAGCAACTCTTTGTTCAGGGAACCTTGGTTCTGTTTTGTGTGAAAGCCAGGGAGGATGCGGGGAGACAGCAGTGAGTGAAGTCTGATCTTCCTTGTGCACGTGTCTATAATGATAGCCAGGAGCCAGGGATCAGAGGGAATTTAGCACCGGAAGGTGATGGGCTTGCTGCTGATTTTTTGTTGTTGCCCACTTGGATGAACAGTTGTATCCTCCTGCCCCATGTAGCTGTTTGAATCTGCTTTTCTGTTCCATCACTTCCTGTGCTGATGCTGACTTCTTGCTACTCGTTCATGAGTTGCTAACACCTTTTCCCAGCTTCTTTTGCGCTTATTTGGAGCCTGGTTCAAGATTCTTCTAGTCTGAGACACAATTACTGTTTTTCTGTGCTCTTTCTTCAGTTGCTGCCTCGCAGCTCTTCTACTGTAACAGCAAGTACAAAAAGCTTGTACTTGCAAAAACCTATAACAAACGTTCTGCCATCCTGCTGGTGCGCTTTCTGAACCGAGGTCAGCTGTGGACTGTGCAGTTTGCAGAGGACATGAACTATCTCCAGGGCTGAGTTGGTCCTGCTGACTTCCAGGCTGTGCTGGTCTCGTGAGCTGTGGTGGAGGGAATGTGCAGCTTTGTGCTTTGCTCTGGAAGTCTGTGGTGGCTTTACTGTGACGGTGTCTGCATTGCTGTGCTATGCAACCGTGCTGGGAGAGACATTGCCTGGAAGGACACAGTCTCATCTGTCCTTCATCAGCATGGCAGTGCTTTGCCCTGCACTTCTTCCAGGTTCCTCGCGCTGTTTTCTATCTAGCTACAGCCCTGTGCCACTTTCCTCTTGGGAAGCAGAATGCAGCCTGTGGAATGTCAGTAAAGGGACCTGTTTGGGGTAGGGATTCAGACTCCTGCCTTTGGGGTTATTATGTGGACTCCTTGCTTGCCCTGAGGCCACTCCCTTGCCCAAGAGGCCTCCCCTAGCAGCAAAGGCAGGTTTATTGTGCAGTGGGGTGTAAAATGTCTATTTTAATGCATACTGGCTCTTTTTCTAGTTGGTGTCTGCCTTCTGCCACAAAACTTCATCTTTGGAGCGAGTGGAGGAGGAAGGCAATGACGATGAGGAGGATGATGAATTGGACATTTTTGGGGGTTATGACAGCCTCACGTGCTACAACAGCAGCATGGGCAGTGACAGCAGCTCCTGTCTGGAGGAGTCTAGTGATGATGAGGTGGCAGACCGGGAAGCTGGAGAGCTTTCGACCTCCCCGATGCACCAGCCGTCCACAGGCCGGCTCACAGAAGACAGTGGCTCTGAGCCAGGTACTGCCCGCGCTGCCTAAAACACGTCTGGGGGCAGTGAAGGGTGTGTGGCTTCACCTTGGGGATGCTCTGGGAGCAGTTTTGGATTCAGACTGCATTTTCTGGGCTGTGTGGGGGATCTGCTCTCTGTAATGATGGTTAGCTGGTCTCAGCTCTGTCCTTGTAGTGCACTGACTCTGCCGAATGCTCACGCTTTTGGCCTTCCTTCTCTCAGCTGTGTGCGAAATGTGTGGGATTGTGGGCACCAGGGAGGCTTTCTTCTCCAAGACCAAACGTTTCTGCAGCGTGTCCTGCTCCAGAAGCTACTCCTCAAATTCCAAAAAGGCCAGCATCCTGGCCAGACTGCAGGTGAGTTAAAACCTTTCCATCTGGCTCTCAGGCTCCATCGTGCTTGCAGGCTCTTGTGCTGGGGGACTTCAACCACCCCTGCAAATACCTGCAAAAAGTAGCATGGCAAGCTGTAGGTAATCCAGCAGACTCCTGGAATGCATGGGGGATAATTTCTTAAGCCGAGGGATAGACAACTGTAGCAGAGGGAACGTGACAGTAGATTTGATGGTCACCAAGGCAAATGAACTAATTGGGGATGTCAAAATTGGAGGCAGCCTGGGCTGCAGTGGTCATGCATTGGTGGAATTTGCAGTCTTGAGGAATATAGGTCAGGTAAGGAGTAAAGTCAGGCTCCTGAACTTTAGAAAGGCAGATTCCAGCTCTTCAGGGAGATTCTATAATTCTATGAGCTTTCCTGGGGATGGAGCAGGATGTGCTTGTACATAGGGATAGGTGGTTGCTCTTTAATTAAATATCAGATTGACATTTCCAGTGGCTTGTTCTTCCTGCCCGAAGTCCCCAGAGAAAGCATGCCAGCTTAAAGGTGATGCTTCCTAAAAGCTGAGGACGGACACTGATATTTTACCTGCTGTTTCTTGTTCCTGTGAGCATTAATAAATATTGTAGTAACCTGCAAATTTGCCCAAGGAAGAGGTGCATACCCGGTTGCAGGGGGTGACTTAGTCTCCTGTGCCATTAATGTTTCTAATGTTCCTTCTTTTGCAGGGGAAACCACCAACAAAGAAAGCTAAAGTTCTGCACAAGGCATCCTGGTCGGCCAAGATTGGGGCCTTCCTCCATTCTCAGGGCACGGGACAGCTGGCAGATGGGACACTGACAGGTCAGGATGGTGAGTGTAGGTGAGGTGTGAGGAGGTGCAGCCTCTGGAGTCACAGAAATGGGGACACCTTGAGGGCTGTAAGCTCTGCAGTCCTTCTCCTCCCCTCTGGTACATTGCCTAGTATATGTGTGGATCGCTCTGACACAGGCTGGCAGGACACAGGGCACGTCTTTTTTCCTCTCCCTGCCCTGGTGGAGGTTCCTGCCCATCCACTATTGTAGCCTCATCCTCACTCCTCATACAACTTGACCCAGAGCACAAGCTCTGTGGTCCCAGTCCCACGAGGTGCTGACTTCTGCTGGCAAAGGTGACTTAAAGGTGTCCTGCTTCTCCCAGCCATTTGCTGCCCTGCTGCTTGTGGGGAGTTATATTTGCCCTGAGTCACTCACTGATCAACTTGAGCAATAACCAGCTCACTTCCAGCTGAAGGAACAGCAACTTACTGTGTTAGGGAAAAGGGGAGTGCCAGGGCATGGCAGCAGCAGGGAGTAATCCCTGAGCAGACTGCTGCTGGAGCAGAGCTGTGGCCTTCAACCAGGAGTGACTGTGGGATTAACCTCTCAGATTAATATCTCTGATTTTCCCAGCACCTTCTGGAAAAGCAAGTGCTGCTGCTATGATCCTGCAGTGTTGCTGCTGAGAGGCAAAGCTGTGAAGTGATTTAGCCCTGAAAGGATGCACTGTCCCTGGAGTGCTTTAGCCCTGGGCTAGACTTGACCCCTTTTATTTCTCTTTCTGCTCGCCCTTTTTCAAAAGCAAGTGACAGTAAATATTGATTAATAATATATTTTGCCTCTTGTGGGGGCTAGTGACCATGCACTCATAGGGGTCTAGTTTCCCACCAGAGAAAATGCAGTGGAATGCGTAATCCCTGTGCGCTGTGTCCTAGTGCCTGGAGGCTGCAGGCTGTACTGCAGAGGTAACTGAGCTCTGTGCCTGTTCTGTGATCTCACCTAATTTTCTGCTCTCATGTCTGCTTGTAGCACTCGTCCTGGGCTTTGACTGGGGAAAGTACCTGCAGGAACACGGCTACAAGGCAGCTCCTGTCAGTTGCTTCAAACACGTGAGTTCTACTTTGCTGTGCATGGCAGGGCACACAGGGCGTGTCGTATGCATGGGCCCTCCCTGTGCTCCTGTGGCAGGTGGGGAGCAGAGGCCCAGTGGGGGGGTTATTGAGATCCAGGTGATGTGAGGAAAGAAGTTGGGGTTTCTTGTAGCTGAGAATGGGAGTCTCATAAAGGGACCAGGAGTTTGGGGGGAAGGAAGCAGAGGAGGACTTGATAGAAACACTGCTGGTAGTGATGCCTAAGATTTTTAGCTTTTTATCTTTTTCATGTATTTGTAGCTTTGTAGATTGCTAAAGCATGGCTGTAGCTTCTAGTATTTTTCCTATTTTTCTTCCCTACATTTAGGAACAGTAAGCTAACCTTATAAACACGTTCCTAAATATTGTTTAGTCTTATTCCAAGACGAGAACCAACTACAAGGACATTCTGTTTTCCAACCAGAATGTGAACCAGACGTAACAAAAGTGGGGCAAAAGAAACCTCTGGACTACTTTCAGGGGGTCAGGACCCCCAGGAATTATTACCTAATCAACTGACCTTTTAACTGGACAGTATATGATAAGTATACTAATTAACTAACCTTACAAAATTTGTAGTTACTGTACCACATGTGATTTTTGCCATATTGTGTACCTGAAAGCTTTAAAGTAAATGTTAGCTTTTATATTCACTCTGTTGTTGTTGGGAAGATCTATTCTATTTTCCAAGCATCAGTAGCAATGGCTCAGTGCTGAGTGGGAACAGAATTAGTTCTGACTGGGCATGATAGTGGGAAGCTAACTTTGCAATTTGTATGGCTGAGCACAGCCCAGGGTGATGTGCAGAGAGGAACTCAAGTTTATGTGAGCCTGGCAGTAGCTGCACCTCCAGCATGTCCAGTTTTTATAAGACTCGTTATATTCCATTTGAGTTGTGGTCTGATAATACTGACAGCATTTCCTTTTTCTTGAGGATAAGTCAGGCAGACTTGGCAGTTTTATTGATTGTTAGGTATTTTTATGCCATAGAGGAATGGCAGCAGCTACTTTGGGATAATAGGACAGCTGGCAGTGAAGCAGTTAAGTATTGCTATATGGTATTCTGCCTTTTGGGATCCTCAGCGAACACCCCAATGAGATGTTTGGGACAATTCATCTATATTTCAAGACATTGGCAAATCTAGGAGGGGTAAGGCATGCAAGCCTGTGTCTAAGGTGAAAGTGTAGCTGCCTAAGACATGTTTCTGAAAGCTAGGAGGGCCTGCTTTGATTGTCCACATCCCTCTCCCAGCATGGCTGCCTCAATCCTTCAGGTGCCACTCTTCGATCAGTGGGATGATGTGGTGAAAGGTATGAAAGTGGAAGTGCTGAACAGTGATGCCGTGCTCCCCAGCCGTGTGTACTGGATTGCATCCGTCATCCAGATTGTAGGTAAGTCTCTGATGTAATGTTTGACAGCTGGGTACAGCTAAGCTCTGAGGGAAGCTTTAGAGAGCTGAGGGTAGCTGATCAAGCAAAACAGCAGCTCTTTGGAGCTCTACAGCTGCTGAGAGATTTTGGAACAGGAAATACCGTGGTGTGGGAATGAGAGGAAACCAGCATGTGGTTCCTCTTCTGGTTGCTGGGCAATTTGCAGGAGTAGTTGCTGGAAAAGCTCTGGTAACTTGTGCAGAGCTCTGAAGGCCATGCTGTAGGTACTAAGCCTGTGGTGCCAAATTCTTGGCCTCTAATGCCTTTGGTTGTCTGCTCTGTCCTGGCAGGGTACAGGGCCCTTCTGCGATATGAGGGCTTTGAGAATGATGCTGGTCATGACTTCTGGTGCAATTTGGGCACAGTGGATATTCACCCCATTGGCTGGTGTGCCATCAACAGCAAAATCCTGGTACCACCACAAAGTGAGTGTGGGGTAAGAGGGGTCAGCACATACCTGGGCATGGGGAAGCTTTGGTTTATGCCTAGCACAGGGGGACAGGTGCTCCCACTGCATGTAGGACTACAGCTCCATTTGTGCTTTGAGTTACAAGCAGCAGTTTGAGTTTGGGAAGCTGGAGACTGCTTGGATTGCTCCCTCTGCATCTCCCTGTCATTGACCTGGGGATGCTGCATGCAGAGCTGATGTCAGACCTGTGGGGGGCTAGTGCAGGTGGCTTTTCCTCCTTGTAATCCACATAGTGGCTGGACTTGAACTTTGGGGGAACTTTTTGGTTCTATATCCTGGGAGCATCTTTGATAAGTAAGCGCAGTGGTTCCAATCCCTGCACAGCTAGCAGTTCAGAGAGGGATGCCAGTTTAGTGGAGTTTTGGCAAGCTGAGATTTGCTTGGTATGGCTCATGTGTTTTTGCTCTATTACCACTTCCTCATCTAGATCAGGGGAGATGAATGTCTGCTTGGCCCAGTTCATTCTGTAATGGTGATCCCTTCAGCCAGATATGGGGGCAAGCTGGCAGAACAGAGTACAGAATCTGAGTGTGAAGAAGGCCTTTTAGTGCTAATGGGCTGTCAGAGAGATGAAAGGTGTGGTGCTGTAATTATTTTGGTCATAAAGATGGACTTTTTCCCTGCCCATATGTAGCTATCCATGCCAAGTACACTGACTGGAGAAGTTACCTCATGAAAAAACTGGTGGGAGCCAGGACCATCCCAGTGGATTTCCACATGAAGGTAAACGTGGGCGGCTGTCATTTTGCATGGGGGAAATGAAGCTGAAGTCAAGACACGTGCTCAACATGTCCCTTCTGGTTCTGATCTGTGCAGCTTTTGTGTGCCTTGAAACCTGGGCAGGGCAGGGGCAGTGAGTGTTTCCACATGCTCCTATGATACCTGTCATGATGCTGTGGGTAATGGCACAGCCTCCATGCGCTCTCAGCACAACAGTTTCTCCTTTGGGTCACAGGCAGGCTTTAAAAGCTGTTGTCACATACTCTGCTGGGAAATACTGGGGATGAGGTTTGGCATTTTGCTGAAGGGAGAGAGCAGTGCAGCTCCAACCTGGCCTTTCCCTGCCCTGTTTCAGTGCCAGAGAATGGCTCTGAGAGTCAAAAAACTTTGTTTTCAGTGTTGGTAGCAAAGCAGCCTGCAGGGAGTGAGAAGGGCACAGGCTTCCTCGAAGTGCCATGGCCTTGGCATCTTTCTAGCTCTCATGATTGTTTTTGTGTAGCCTGCACTGAGATTAGACCTTGTTAGAGAGAGGAGAGTCTTCTGTGGCTAGGAGCTTTGGAAATGGCAGATAAAGAAGACAGTCCCAGAGACAGCAGGCAGGAAGGCAGGTGATAATTTTTTCTGTGTGCAAGTGGTGACACTGAGCTGGAGATCTGGATGTAGTTAGTGTTTCCCATGTTACTTCTCAGAAAGTTAAGAGGGTGTTTGTAGCTGCTTGTTCCTGGGCCACAGCTTGTAGCTGGAAGGGAAGTGGTGGAGGGAAACAGACATTGCTTGTGTCTTTCTCCCCTCAGCATCTCCACTCCCACCTAATAAACAGGAGGTGGAAGGGGAAGACCTTAGCTTGAAAGTTCTTCTGGATTCAGGTGTATGCTAGTTTGGGTGTCTATTTTGTGTTTCCTAGTTGCTGCACAGCATCTTGGGATCACAGTTCCAAAAAGTCAGCTGTCCTATAAGCACCATTGGGCATTTGTGGATGATTAGGACAAGGCTGTATGAGCAGACTGAAGGTCTCAAAAAAAGTCAGAAAGCAGACAGTGACTCTTTTCACATGCCTGTGCCTTTGGGTCAGTCTGCAGAATAACTGGCTTTGGATGTGCAGTTGGGAGATAGATCACCATGTAGTTCAACCTTTGTTCAGAATGAAAAGGTGAAAATAAGAACCTGACTTCTTTTGGAGTTAACTGAAAATTCTGTTGCCCTTTGGGAAGCTACACCTCTAATAGCAGCCTTGAAACCCTTGTGATCTCTTTCATGACTGAAAAAGGCACACAATTCCTCACTCAGCTCCTGGTGAACGGAAGTTCAGACTGGGAACATTCACACAAGGTGGTGGCTGGGCATGGCTGCTGGGCTGGGGTGGGGCAGCTCTTATGAGGCCACATGACAAGAGAGACTCAGGAAGTGTGTGCCCAACCACGCTGTCATGTCTGGGGCTGCCAGCTACCTGTCCACCTGATGAACCCACTCTGGTGCATCCCTTCCTAGGCAGCTTTGGGCAGTGCTAGGGTGCATGTCTGTGGGGAAAGCTGTTCTCTGAAGTGTTTGGAGAACTGTGGTTGATCTCACCTCCTCTGTCGGTTGTTGCCAGATGGCAGAGAGCATGAAGTACCCATTCCGGCAGGGCATGCGGGTCGAGGTGGTGGATAAGAACCACGTGTCCCAGACACGTATGGCAGTGGTGGATACAGTGATTGGGGGCAGACTGAGACTCCTCTATGAAGATGGTGACAGCGATGATGACTTCTGGTGCCACATGTGGAGTCCTCTCATCCATCCTGTGGGCTGGTCACGGAGAGTGGGCCATGACATAAAGAAGACAGGTAAGGATCAGGCCACTGCAACCATCTTCTGATTTGCTGGGAACTGCCTGCACCCTGCTGTTGACACCAGTCTTGACATGCTGGGAGTGAGGCAGTTGCCTCAAGACCTGACAGATGAAGTCTGCTTAGTTTTGTGTCTGCTGGTTTTTTGTCTGGATAGATAAAAGCCCCATGATCACAGGTCAGGACAGGGGACTGTAGGGTTTCTTACCTGAAGCAGGCAGTCTATCCCCTTTGTGTGAGGATGCAGACTTTGCAACATCACAGATGTTTATAGTCTTTTTGAGGAAATTCATGCTGGCTTCTGTAACACTGGTTCCCATCAGGTTGTGTTTTTCTGGACTTTACCAAGAGGAATTGTTGTTTAGCTTAGGCTGGCAGAAAAAAACAAGACTTGAGCTCTGCTGATCCTTTAGGTTGTGTCTCCATTCCTTGCTGCCTGTCCCTGGTGATTACAGCTGCATGTAGAGGTGTTATCAGTAGTGCTCAGGAAGCTGAGCCATCTGCGTTTGAGCAAGCCCTTCATCACAGCCCGTTTTATGAGAAGTGTAGAGGGATTGACCTGTTCTTTTTATTAAGTGGTCTCATATTGAGGGGGTTTATAGCACCTAAGCTCTCAAAGGAAAATTAATAACCAGTCTATTTTCTTACTGCAGTTGCTGCAGGTTTTTTACCTCTCTTTCTTCCATTTCTCACAGAAGAAAAACGTAATGACATGGCAAACCATCCTACCTTCCGGAAGATTTACTGTGATGCTGTCCCCTATCTGTTTAAGAAGGTAAGACAAGTCTGCCTTTCTGTGGGGGTCACACAAAAGGAAGTGGTGATAGCATTTCCTACCTTGGGCATGCCGTGTGGGTTGTTGAGGGTGGCTCACTGGTCCTTCTTATAGCTAAGGGTGTTAAAGCTCTGGTGAAGCAGGAGCAGGTCAAACTAGAAAGCTGAAAGAATTAAAGGAGAGTGACAGACTGAGGGACTCAATTGAAGGGCAAGCAAGGGAGCTTTGAGTTGGAGAGGGAACAGGATTGCATGGGAGAGACCAGTTCCAACAAGGAACTGGATCATGCTGGTAAGCACTGAGATGAGAAGAAGGCTTGTTTTGTTGTGGAGCAGCAGCTGGGCTTGGCTCTCTGGCCGACCAGAGCTGTGGCAAGAGGTTGCTGACACAAACATAGTGTTGGTTTGGCTGCTTCTTTGTATTTTTTGTAATATTTTTGCTTTCCCCTCCCAACTTAAGTTGAGCCAAATGAAGTTCTAATCCTATTTGCACTTGGTCTGCTTAGTCAAGGATGGGAGTGCCAGGATGGGACTGTCCCATACCCCTGGCAGCACATGGTATACCAGAGTCTCCCTTAGGTACGAGCTGTCTATTCTGAAGGTGGATGGTTTGAGCGAGGCATGAAACTGGAAGCCATTGACCCCCTGAATCTGGGCAACATCTGTGTGGCCACTGTTTGCAAGGTAAGTTCAGTGGGCCTAAGGGGGTCTGCTGTGTTTACTTGAGATAATGCAGCTTCTCCTCAAGTCTTTTCAAATGAATAAGACTAGGTAGGATTTTGCGTGGGGGAGGGGAGAGGGCTGTCAAGAGAGGTGGACATCCGTTGTATAGAGGGAACTGAGGGGTTACCGCAGAGGTTGTCCATATGTACCTAAATGGACAGCATGAAGATGAGCATGCTTGGTCTGCAAGCTAGTGTCCAGTGTGTGTGACTGGCAGCCACCCTTTTTCTACCTTTGGGCATGCGGTAGGGAAGATCTGTTCTCCAGTTCTGAAAGTGCAAAGAGAGGCCTCTGTGGAAAGAAGGGAAGAGTTGTGAGGTGACCTCCATGTGGGGAATGTCATGAGGAAGCTGAGGATGGACGTGTCTCCTTCAGTCTCCTTTGATGAGGTGGTAATAAGTTCTACTCTTGTGCTAGTGTTGAGAAGTAAATTGCTTGCCCAGGTTTCCTCAGTGAAGTGTGTTGAATGTTGAAAATAAAGCATCAGTCTAGGCTTTTCCTGCTTCCTCAAGAAGCTGTTTGCCCTTGCAGAACCCAATTGAGGACTTTGACACTTGGAGTTTGGCAGTGGGATGCTAGGAGAGCTGTTTGTGTCTGTAAAATGTTCCCTTCAGCCTTTGCTTGGAAATGGAAGTGTTTAGGACAGGCATGCCTGTCACCTTTGGCAGGCACCAATTACCAGTGAGTGACAGGATGGGACAAGTCTTGTTGCTGTAGCAAGTAGCGAATCCAATGATGGTGCTCCTTCCCTTCTACCCAGTAACAAATTTGTGATGTGGCTGATGTAGAGGGTTTTTGGCTGCCAATAAAGTGTTTCTGGGGGAGAACAGAGCTCCTGACCATTTAAGGCTTTTCACATAGTCCTTTCACAAGGACTTAGTGTTGGTCCCAGTCCTGCAGAAATTGCTGCTTTGGGGGTTAGCTTGTGTTGACTAACATATTAAGAGAAGCTTGGGGCATATAACATTGCATTTTACTATCTAGTGGCAATTGTGATCGATCTGTGGGGACTCTTGAGAGAACCTTTTGTGAGGAGGAGAAGCTTTAGAGCAAGCAAAGCTGTACACTCATGCCTTCACTCCCATCTCAGGTTCTCTTGGATGGCTATCTCATGATCAGCATTGATGGAGCCACGTCTGATGATGGCTCTGACTGGTTCTGCTATCACGCCTCCTCACACGCCATCTTCCCCACCAACTTCTGTAAGAGAAACAACATCGAACTGACCCCTCCAAAAGGTGAGATTTGGACTCTGCCCTGTGGTACAAACCTGCATGCAGAGTCTGATGGGTGGTGCTTTTCTGAGAGGGGTCATGTTCAGATGAATCAAAACAAAGTCTCAATCCACTTGTTTTTCAGAGAGACAGGGGTAATTCAGAGAGGCAGGCTCTTTGAGCTTTGCCCATATACTAAGTCTTGGTTAGCTCCTGGCAGATCAGTGGGACAGGTGTATGATCCCCAAACTGAACAGAATAAAAGGTTTTAAAGGACAAGGAGGGTGGGAAGGGATAAGTAGAGCCATTGCTGCAGGAGTCAGTACTTAAGTGTCCAGAGTCATCTCTATTCTTTTCTCTGTGAATAGATCTGACATGAGTATTTCTTCAAACTCCTAAGAGACAATCACCCTAGGAGTGTTTTTACTGCCTCATCTAGCCATACCCAAAAAGGCCTGCTCTGAATTTCTGTATTGCAGCATTTTTGTGCAGTGCTGTTCCATCTTCCTTTGATGTTCCTGCTGCTGGGAGAAAGTCTTAGTGGTGTGTTTTGAACATACTACTTCCTCCTTGCTGCTGCTCCTCCCCTTTCTCTGTGCTCTGGGTCTGTAGCTGACACAGATGTTCAGAGCTGCAGCTTGCACTTTTCTGTATTTGCCAGGTGGAGAGGGGTGCTGGACTCCCATGGAATCCATGCACTAGGTTCATGTCCAAGATCAGGCTGTACATGCTGGGTCATGAACCTGCTTTGGAACCAGTTGCTAGGCCTCCTTTACCTCTTAGTGTTTCTTCCTGCTGCAGGGCACGATGCAAAGACCTTCAACTGGGAATGTTACCTGGAAGAGACCAAATCAAGACCTGCTCCATCACGGCTCTTCAACACGGTGAGTGCTGCCAGGAAGAAATGATGTGTAGGGATGCTTGGAGTAAGCAAGGAGGAGTGCAAGAGCTCCGTCTGTCATGGGATGACTGAGGTGGAAGTGACTTCTTGTCCAATGCCTCTGCTACAGCAGAGTCACCTGTAGCAGGTTGCTCAGGACCGTGTCCACAACCATGTGGGCAACGTGTGCTAGTGCTCATTGGAACTCACAGTAGACCTTGTCTCCTTATGTTCACAGGGAAACTCCTGTGTTTCACTTTGGGCCTGTTAACTCTGGTCCAGGCACTGGGCACTACTGAGAGGAATCTGGCTCCATCTTTGCACCCTCATTTCAGGCATTTATACACATAAATAAGGTACCCTTGAGCCTTCTCTTCTCCAGGATGAACAGTCACAACTCTTTCAGTCTTTCCTCATACAAAACATGCTCCAGTTCCCTCATTATCTTCCTGGCCCTTTGCTGGACTCTCCCCAGTATGTCCATGTCTCTCTTGTACCAGGGAACAATTCAGGTGTGGCCTCATCAGTGCCAAGCAGAGGGGAAGGATCACTTCTGTTGATCTGCTGAGAACAGGTTACCATTGGCCTTCTTTGTCCCAGGGGCATATCCCTGGCCCATGTTCAACTTCATGTCCACTGGGATTCCCAGACCCTTCGAACTGCTTTCCAGTCAGTCTGCCTCCAGCTTGTACTGGTGCCTGGGGTTCTTCCTCTGCAGGTACAGAATTCTACCATCTCTCCAGCTTGTCAAGGTGCCTCTGGATGGCAGCACAACCATCTAGTATATTCTGTCTCTTCTCCCAGTTTTCTGCCACAAGCAAGCTTGCTTGGTTTGACATGACACTCTGACACGTCATCCGGATAAGTAATGAAGATGTTGAATAGGATTGGATCCAGTACTGACCCCTGGGCTACGCTGCTAATTACTAGCCTCCAACTAGACTTCATGCCACTAATAACCATCCTCTGGGCCTAGTCACTCAGCCAGTTTTCAGTCTATCTTGCTGTCTCCTGTATAGTTCAGGCACACAGCATATATAGTTCAATCATCTTCTCTATGAGGTTCTGATGGCAGACTGTCAAAAGCCTTCCTGAAGTCAGGATAGACAATATGCAGTGTCTACTGGGCTGCAGTTTGCTGACAGTTGGCACTTTAAGGAGAGCTCAGGGCCCAGGAGTATATACTCTCCAAGTAGGGACATCACTGTCCTGCCTTTGTGGGTGTTGAGATATCTTGGTCCCTCTGAGTGTGACCTGTGATTCTCTAGTGTTTCTGTGAGCTCCGGGCTCCTGGTGGGTTCTGCATTGCTCATTGCCTGTGGATGTGTGGCTCGCCTGTTGGGTGGAGGGTGGGAGCTGCTTTACAGCACCAAAACCACTGCAGCACCTGGGCCTGTGCTGGTCTTTCTGATTTCCTAGGGGTATGTCAGGTAATTGTTTGACTGCGTGTTCCTGAACTGCTGCTTGCTGCTCCCCCCAAGTCAGGATCTTGCTTCTAAAGGCTGGGCTGAGACTGACTAAGGATACAGCTGGCCTTGGATCTGTTTTTGGATCTGTGGGCTTGTTGTCTGTCCGCTTGCTTTAGGCTGGAGGCTAGCCTGTGCGAGGGTGCTGTTGGCCAGGTACGGGTTTGGACTGAGTGCAATGGCCTTGGCTTTGCTTTTTTCACGTTTTCATTTTTTATGCACCCAGGACTGTCCAAACCATGGCTTCAAGGCAGGCATGAAGGTGGAGGCAGTGGACCTGATGGAGCCCCGGCTCATCTGTGTGGCCACTGTGAAGCGTGTAGTCCAGCGTCTCCTTAGCATCCATTTTGATGGCTGGGACAACGAATATGACCAGTGGGTGGACTGCGAGTCTCCAGACATTTATCCTGTGGGGTGGTGTGAGCTGACAGGCTACCAGCTTCAACCACCAGTGGTTCCAGGTGAGTGAAGATTTTACTGTGGTTTCTAATGCTAGAGATAAAGATTTCCTTCCTCCTGCTCTGTGAGTGGCTCCTTTGGTTTTTGGGCCTTGTAGGGAGAAGCAAATGGCATCCTTGATTTGCACTGGCTACCGTAAACCTTCCTCTGTTGCCACACTCTAGCAGCTGGCAGAGGGAGAAGTCTGATGGGGAAAAAACAGCCTCAGTTTTGAGGTTGGCTCTGTTTTCCCTGTTCCCCCACACCAAGAGAGAATTAATTGCTCCTGCGAAGTTGGGTAGAGTTCCAGGTGGTCCTATCCCTGAACAGCTCCCTTTTATTAAGCATATCTATAACCTTAGCCAGGTAGCAGTGGGAGCTCAGTCCATGCTCCCTTTTCTCATCAACTCTCTGTCTGTAAAAGGTAAGAGCATCCTCTCAAGAGTTTGTTCCTTCCCTTGTCACAGGGAGGCCACTGCCTCACCTTTGCAGATGTTTTCCTTCTTGTCCCAGACTATGAATCTTGTTTCTTTACTGCCCCTGCCAAGTCTGTACTGGCCT
Organism: Aleadryas rufinucha; assembly: GCA_013397815.1. Classification (NCBI taxonomy): domain Eukaryota; kingdom Metazoa; phylum Chordata; class Aves; order Passeriformes; genus Aleadryas; species Aleadryas rufinucha. Next base: position 241,367 of record VZTH01018309.1, read on the forward strand.
CTCTCCCCTGTGCTGCCCCAGCCTGCCGCCCTGGGCCCTCACCTGGAAGCACAGACAGCAACTGCACTAGAGCCTTGCTTTCCCCTCAGCTGGTTGTCTTGGGAAGAGGGCTTTGGCTTGGGGGGATGGGTATATCTGTTTCTCGCTTATGTCACTTCATCCCAGTTACCTACTGGTTATGGGACTTGGCTTTCGTTTCCCTCTCGTCTCCATGACAGAGCCCACAACTCCAGCGAAGGCCAAGGAGGTGCCCAAGAAGAAGAAGAAACCCTATGGAAAGAAGAGTGAGTGATGTTTGATTAGTGCCCTCCTGCTCGCTCGCAGGCTGGGCCCAGTTAGAGGAACCCTGTCCATGTCCCATCAGAGCAGGAGAGAGAGGCCTTGTCTTGCTGTGGATGCCCTCAGTCGCCTGTGGGTTTGCCAACACAGCTTTATCCTTCTTACCTGCCCTGTTACCTAAAGAGCAGAGAGCTGTGTGTGGGAAGGATCTGTTTTGCAGTCTGTTTTCTGTTGGCCGAGGTATATATGGCACTTGCTTCCAGGTGTGAGGTTGTGCTGCTTTCCCTACTGTGTCCATGGCTGGAGGGAGATGTTTGCTGCAGCTGGAGGGTAGCTGGAGAGCAACCCTGCTTTGTGCTGCGGGAAAAGAGGCCTTAAGATGGCTGAAGAGGCCAGTAGAAACCATTTTATTGTTTCATCTTGTCATTGTTGTGGTCATTGTTGCAGTAGCTGTGGCAAATCCTGTAGACAGACAAGAAATTCCTTCCTAGGGGGTGGAGGGGAAAGGACATCTAAAGAATATAAAGATTTTCAACCTAAATAAAAAGGTCAGCTAAAACCAGAACATTACGGTTACAATGTCTGCGCCTTGCAGTAAATATGCTCATTGCCTAGGACTAGACCCAGACAGGTAAGCAAAGCTGACTCCACACTGATTCCAAGAGGACCTGCTTTTTGGAAGTTAAGCACATGCTGAAGTGCCTTGCCTTTAATGCAGGAGAACATGAAGGAGCATATTTTGAGATGATGACTATAGAATTTTTCTCCAGTAGGCCATTTCTGTTGCATAACCAGTTGGCAGCTAATGACCATGTAGCTTTCTGTTCAGTTGTGCTGGTCCCTGGCCTGTGGTTTCTCAGAGGAGCAGGGTTGCTGATTTTCCAGGGGAAAAGAAACACGCTTTTGCTCATACTCTGTTCTCTCTTTGTTAAGGAAAAAAGTTACCCGCCAAAGCCCGCAGCGTCAAGCAGACTGTCAAGAAGCCTTCTGCCACGAATACAAAACGAGAAGCAAAAGCTGCCAGCCAGGCTTTGCCAGAGCCAGCACCTGATGAGAGTAAGGGAATGAGTTACTCTACCCCACACCTACATTCACCTCTCCCCATACACCCTCTTGGCCACTAAGTCATGGGTGCCCCCAGGCAGGAAAAGGCAGCAGCATGTCAAATGTCCTTCCCTACTCCTCCAGAGATACTCCAGAGAGTAGAAGAAAGCATTTGCTTGCTTTCCCTGGAAGAATTTGCCTCCTGAGAAGGTTTGGTGGGACCAGTACTGCTCAATATCTCAATGCTGCTACTGCCTGCTGAGGGCCTGGCTGCCCTGCTGAGCAGTCTGGTTGTGTCACTGGTTCTGTGACTCTCCTCCTCAGGGAGGAGAGACAAAGTGGGTATGTCAGAGGTGGCTGTCACATCCCAATCCCCATAAGAGCTATTGCAACATGTGAACACAGCCCCTCGTGCTGTGGTGACCAGAAGAGCAGCTGGGTCACCTGCCAACCCTAGTGGGTAGGGGGGAGGAGGGTGGGTGAGGTACCTTGTGCACATAGGGATGGAGAGTCGTGACGGTCCCTTCTGGTCCCTTAAGTTCCCCTGTGTGAATCCAGGCAGATTGAAAATGGACCACACCAGCTTTTCCTCCCTGAGGAGTTGTTCTTGGGAGCCAGCAGCTAAATGCTGCCAGGGTTTAGTCCCATCCTGATTGCTGCTGTGACCGTAGATAGATTTGCACTGGCGTGACAGGTCTGCCTGTGGTGAGGGACCCTCAGAAAGTAGGCTGGCCCCAGGACCTGGGACATTTTGAGTACCTGTATGAACAGAGCTGCTTTGGAGGTGCTGCAGGTAGTGCGAGTCAACATGGGTTGATTTTATTTACTTATTTTTCCCTCTCTCTGTCTGTCTCTTGCTAGTCATTGCTGTGCGGGTGAAAGAAGAAACCATTGACCCTTCAGATGCAGAATTTGGAGAGACAGAGCTTCCTGTTCCCATCAGCAGCATAAAGCAGGAGGACACAGACTGATCTGGAGCATCCCCCAGCTGCCCACAGCAGCTTCACCTTGTGGCTCTTTAGTGAAGGTCCTGGCAAAGGGAAGCAGAGGACCAAAAGGGCTTTCATTTTTTAAAGCAGACCACCCTGCAGCATCACAACTCTGCTTTCCTGGTGTGCAAGAAAATTTTCCCCAGACTTGTAATATTAAGCCCTGGGAAACGGCAGAAAGGCTGCAGGCATGCTGAGGAGCATTACCAGGGTTGCTGCTGTGGTTGTGCATGCCTGAGTTTGAAGGCACCTTTCGGAGCAGGAGCTCAAACCAGGGAAAGAGGCTGCCAGAGCACAGAAGGGCAGTTTGGGTTCTTGGCTGTGGCTGGAGGTGACAAGCTGCTGTCCAACATGATGAGTGCAGGACGTGTTCTAAGGAGCTGCTCCCTTAGGACTTTGCTGCTGTGCTCTCCGGTCTAAGCACTGTGAACCCCAAGAAAATCAGGACAGGAAGAGTAGAAAGAGGTGAAGAAACAAAAAGAGATGATGATGCCTCCTGAAGAATGAGACCTTTTTTCATAGAATCATAGAATGGTTTGGGTTGGAAGAGGACCTTGAAGATCATCTCGTTTCAATACCCCTGCTGGGGGCAGAGACACCTTCCACTAGACCAGGTTGCCCAGAGCCCCATCCAACCTGGCCTTGAATACTGCCAGGGATGAGGCATCCACAACTTCCCTGGGCAGCCTGTTCCAGTGCCTCACCACACTCGCAGTAAAGAATTTTTTCCTAATACATAATCTAAAACTACTGTCTTTCAGTTTGAACCCATTCCCCCTTGTGCTGTCACTACATGCTCTTATAAGTAGTCTTGTCCCATCATGCCTGTATGTTCCCTTCAGATAGCAGGAGGCTGCAATTAGGTTACCTTAAAGCCTTCTCTTTTCCAAACGGAACAATCCCAATTCTCTCAGCCTTTCCTTGTAAGGAGAGGTGCTCCACCCCTTTAATCATTTTGGTGGCCTCCTCTGGACTTGCTTCAACAGGTCCATGTCGTTTTTGTGCAGAGGACCCCAGAGCTGGATGCAGCACTGCAGGTGGGAGCACTAGAGCAGAGGGGGAGAATCCCCTCCCTTACCCTGCTGGCCATGCTGCTTTTGATGCTTTCACTCATCTTTTGATGCTTGATTGGCTTTCTGGGCTGTGAATACACATTGCTGGGTCATGTCCAGCCTCTCATCCAGCTGTACCCCCAAGTCCTTGGCAGGACTGCTCTTGATTCCTTCATCCCCCAGCTTGTGTTGATAACAGGGGTTGCCCCAACCCAGGTGCAGCACCTTGCACTTGGTCTTGTTAAACCTTGTGAGATTTCCATGTACCCACTTTTGAGCCTGTCCAGATCCCTATGGATGGCATCCCATCCTTCAATGTCAACATGCAACATGGTGCCAACAGCACCACTCAGCTTGGTGTTATCTGCAAACTTGCGGAGGGTGCACTTGATCCTTTTGTCTGTGTCGTTAATGAAGACATTAAATAACGCTGGTCCCAGTACAGACCTCTNGAGGGCAACCCCTCCACCTCTCCCTCCTCTCCTGTCTCTTCTGAACAGCCCATAGCCATCGATAGTCACACTCCAGTCACACACTTTGTCCCACCAAGTTTCAGTAATGGCAACAGGATCATAACTTTCCAGCAGCATGGTGGCTTCCAACTCCTGTTTGTTGCCCGTGCTGCGTGCTTTGGTGTAAAGGCACCTTGGCTGGGCTGTTGGCTGCGTTACCTTCCTGGAGAAACACCCCTTAATTCCTTTGAGGTATTTCCCTGTTGGCTTCTGTTACCTCAGAACTCCCTGGCTCACCTCTATAAGACTGCAAGTGTGCTCCCCTGTGTGTGCAGAGAGACCTTGCTAGCACCCTGTCCCTCTGACCTTTTCATACCATCCCACAGCTTGCCAGGAATGAACCTGATATTGTCCCCCTCACATCTAGTTTTATCAAGCAACTGGATTACCTGAGAAGGAGCACAACCATAAACACCCTCAGTGGTAGCTCTTTGATGCTCAACTTGAGAGACAGTCAAGGAACACCTTTCACTGCACTGATTGGTATGATCTACTCCCCAGAGGAAGCCAGGGGACTTTGGACCTCACCTGCACCGAGTTCTTTAGTTTAAAGCCCATCTCACCAAATCAGGCAGGCTGCTGCCAAAAATTCTCTTACCCTTTACAGACAGGTGGATCCCATCCCTCCCTAACATATTACAATCATTAAAGCACGCACCATTGTCACAAAAGCCAAAACCTTCTCCATGGCACCAGCCTCAAAAACAGATGTTCATCTGCACTGTCTCTGCTTCTGTCATTTCTTGCTTTTGAACCCAGAACTGCAGAGGACTTGGCGCATGGTTTAAATTTTTAATTTTTTTAACACTTGTACTGTAAATTTGATCTACGATCTGTACCCTAAAGCCCTGTGACAAACTTCAGGAAGAGGCCAAAGGCTTGTGTATTGCTTCCCAGGCCACCAAAATCCAGAGTTAGTCAAAATGTATTTTTATCTGTAAATTTATCTTTTAAAGCCTTTTCAATTTAAGCAAACTTCTGGGGCCTGGGGTCCCAACCTGCGCAGTCATGGGGAGTAGGTTGAGCACATTGCTTATCATGGGATCGCTTACAGATCACTGATCCCATTTCACCAGTTGGATCACTGATTGAATTCTGCAGGAAATAAAAAGGTTTCCATCTGCTTCTGTTTTAATTCTGAGGAACTTCTGGGAATTAAGGTAACATTTTCACTAACAATTTTTAAGCTTTCTAGCATAAGATTTGCGCCAGTGCAGGACCTTACTGGTTGGTGCTGGTTGCAGTCCCACTCAGGGTTCTTCTATGATTTTGGAAGTTGTGAAAGTGCTCTCAAAACCAAAACCAAACTTGTGGATAACAGCTTTTCCACATGGCTGGAGGAAGCCTTGGAAAGAAGCAGCAAGTATTTGGTTTCATTGTTTGTATCACCAAAGCATGCTGCAGGCTCTAACAGAACATGCCTCTGTCCTGTAAAACCAAACCCCGCAGCTTTGGCAAATCAGCGTTGTTTCGGTGGCACCAGGCTCTCCTTTGGGCTCTGGGCAATATCCATGTCTCCATGGTGGGGACAAGTCTAGAAAAACTGCTCTAACCAGACTGTAGGTATGGCTCTGTTGTGTCCAGCACATGTCCTACACACCTTAGGAAACCCTAAGCTCTGCTCTTACTGAAGCCTCTGGCTGGAGATTTTCCCGACCTCTTTTTCTTGCTGGGCTTGCTTGCAGCCTTAGTCTTGTTAGGATTGGTTTCCCCAGCCTCGCCTCGGCCCCAGCCAGGACAAGTTAGGAAAGAGGTGGAAAGCTTCACCTTCAGCCCCCGGGCTTCTGCAGGGGACCCACAGGTGGCCCCTACACGGAGGTTGAGTTTGTTGATCCACCTGGAAATGTGGCAGAAGATCAGGGAAAGGAATGAGACGGGGTAAAAGGAAAGGCAAAAGTCTGTACCCATAAGTGGATGATCACTTCAAAGTAAGGCCAGGTCACCTGAGTGACCTCTGAATATCTGAATATTTGCCCACCCCAGCTTGTGGCTGCTTTCCCTACACCCAGAAAGCCCAGGCAACTTCCATCCTTGCACATAGGTGTGTGCTACATCTCACCACCACGGGAAAAGACCAAAAATGGCCGGCGTGCTGTGAGCTTGTGCCTTCAGCATGGGAGGTCCAGCTGCCCCCTCGTGGCACTCACCTGTGCAGCGGAAGGAGCTGGCAGTCGCAGTGGAAAGGCACATCCTGCAGGTTGAGGATCTCCAGCCCTGTGAAGTTGCTCATGTCGGGTATGTTGCTCATTTTGTTGCTCTCCAGGTAGAGGCTTCTGATCTTGGGACCAAGGCCAGTGAAGGCATGAGGGGAAATCTGCAATGGAAGGAGGGTAAGTCAGGGGCATGCTGATGGAGGCAGGGCAGCAAATCTCTGCCCCTGTACTTCTGATTATCTATCTTGGGGGGCCTGAGAACCTGTCCTGAGCCTGGCAGCCCCACAAAAGAGATGCTTTAAAGAGAGGGGACTGTTAATTAATTCAAGCAGTTTCAGTCACATTTTGGAACTCATTAGACTCCTGTTCAGTCTTAGACAGAAGGTCACATGCAGGAGGCCTCAGAGTGATCCTTGGGTGCTGTTAAGATACACAGTTTTTATGAGGGTGCTGCTAATACCACTTTCATGAGAGGATGGAGATATTTGGGGTAATAGCAGTGAAGAGTCCTGCAGGACAGCCTGTAATAAGAGAAAGAGAAATCTGGCCAGGGCTGGGGGAAGGAGGTGATTTAGGGAATGGTCTGGACCCCATTGAAATTGTGTGTTTAAGGACTGGAGGGAGTAAGCTTCTCCCAGGGGAGCCAGGACCAAGGTTGAAGCAAGGCAATGCTACAGCTGAGCCTGAAGAAATGTGGCTTCCCAGCCAGGCTATAGGGCATCTCCTGAAGGCTTGGGAATTCGGGGACATCTCTTTGGATGCCCCTATAGGGCCACCAGCCCTGGGCAGTGGAACCTGTGATATGCCCTGTGGTGCCACTGCCCCTCGGGAGTCCCATAACACACTCACCCGCTCCAGGCCCATGTTGTCCAGGTAGAGGTGCTGCAGACTGGAGGCCACTGGCAGGAAGACACTGTGCCCCATGTGCTTGATGGGGTTTCGGGACAGCTTCAGCTCACTCAGGGCAGGCAGGCCCCACAGGGCTGCTGTGGGCACCTCCGACAGGTGGTTTCCCTCCAGCTGCAGCTTTTCCAGCATCTTGGTAGGAGCCAGGGCAGCAGGGGCAATGTGCCTGATGACATTCCCAGCTAGGTAGAGCCAGCGGAGCCCCCTGGCCCCAGCCAGGTCACCCTCTGCCAGCTCCCCGATGGCATTGTGCTGCAGATGGAGGGAGATGAGGTTGGGCAGGAGCCGGAAGGCGCCTGCAGGCACATGGCTGAAGGCGTTGTGGTCCAGGTCGAGGTAGGCCAGGTGCGGGGCCCCCTCAAAGGCAGCAGCCACCAGGGTGGAGAGGTGGTTGTCGGTGAGGTACAGGTAGACCAGGCTCTCCAGTCCCTGGAGCGCCCCGGGGTGCAGCATCCTGATGCTGCAGCTCTGCAGGTGGAGCGACACCAGCTCCTTCAGGCCAGGGAAGGCATCTGGTGGCACTGTGCTGAGGGGGTTTTGGCGCAGGTCGAGAAGGCGTGTGTCCCCAGGGAAGTCACGAGGGATCTCCCGCAGGTCCCTGTTCTCACAGGACCCATGATGGAAATCAGGGGAGCAGACACACCCCTGGGGGCACTGCCTGCTGCCAGCTGCCCTTGGCTGCTCTGGCAGTGCGGTGGGGCTAGGGGGTGGCCGGAGGCGACCGCATCTCATCTCAGGGGGCTTCAGGGAGTCGAGGGACCGGCCACGGAGGGCAGGGGGTGCAGCACAGGCGCCCTCGGCCTGCACCCGCGCCCTTGCCAGCCACTTGTGGAAAGGGCGCAGGAGGCAGGAGCAGAGCAGAGGGTTCCCATCCAGGCTGACCCTCGCCAGGCCCCCCGCCCCAGCCAGGGGTGGCAGCCCCTGCAGCTGGTTCTCGCGGAGGTCCAGCACACGAAGCTGGGGACTGCGGGCAAAGGCATCGGGTGCCACATCCTGGAGGGAGGCATGGTCCAGGAAGAGGTGCCTCAGCGAGGCCATGGCCAGGGCTTCCTCGGCCACGTAGGTGATGGGGTTGTGGCCCAGGTCTAGCCGGGTAGCCCCATTGAGCCTGGCCAGGGCCTCGCCAGGCAGCGCCTGCAGCTCATTGTGGTCCAGGCTCAGCCTGCGCAGGACAGGCAGAGCAGCAAAGGCCTCACTGCCCAGCACATGGAGGGCATTGTGGGACAGCCGGAGCCATCTAAGAACCTGCAGACCCTGGAAGACCATGTCTGGGAGGTAGACCAAAGCATTTGCCCTTAGGTCGAGGACAGTGAGGGACCCCAGATGGCCAAAAGCACCTGGCTGGATCTCCTCAATGCGGTTCCCCTGCAGAATGAGCTGCTGGAGAGAGGAGAGCCCGTCCAGGGACTCCTGGTAGAGGAGGGTGATGCTGTTGGAGGCCAGGTTGAGGTAGACAAGCCTCCCCAGACCCCTGAAAGCCCCTTCCTCCAGCCTCTCCACCTTGCAACGCTGCAGGTCTAGGTGTGTGAGGTAGGGGGTGGCAAGGAAGGCTCCCGCTGGGATGACCGTGAAACTGTTGCCCCGAAGGTCTAGTTTTTTGGTGAGCTGTCGGTCACACAAATAAAACACTGAGTTACCCCAGGGCTGCCATACCAATCTTCTCTCCTCATCCCTCGACCTTTCTTTCCCCTGCCCACCTCTGGGATGGTGTCAGGGATGGCCATCAGGCTCCCATTGAGGCACAGGACATGGGCACGGAGGTTATCGCAGACACAGGGTGCAGGGCAGCGGGCAGCAGCTGTTGCCTCCAGGGCCACTGTGAGCAGGAGGAGCCCCCAGGATGGCCCCATATCAGAGGGCACCTGTGGCAGGGGAGAGATAGCAGTAAGGCCAGGAGAGAGGCCAGGTTCCCATGTGTCCCCAAACAGCATCAGCTGCTTGGCACCCCATGTGCCAAGAGGGCTGTTGCTGTGACCTAGTGGGGCAGGTCTCACTTTCTCTTGCTCTCACACTGTGAGTTCATAAGTTATAGATGAGGAAGAGAGTGGAAGAAAGAGAGGAGGAATACTTGGAATGAAAAGTGAAGGTCACAGCTAGCAGGTCACACACAGGGAACTGGCTTGAAGCAGACACCCACCCTATCCCCCTGTTTTCTTCACATATCACTAACTTAAGATTGCCTTGGTCTGTACAAGCTATCAATATCAATATCCCTCCTACAATTGCTTTTGTAAGGCAAGCAGGTATAGCCATCCAGGGAATGTGATCACACAGGCTTCTGAGCTGCTACCCTTCTTTAAATGGCAAATGTCCCATGTCTCCACCATCCTGGGCATCTGCCTCCTAGCTCTCTGCCTCCTACCCTGCAAGCTCCCTGCTTCCCCCCTAAGCTATTCATAGCAGTGTTTGGAATAGAACTCCACTGTTTCGCTGCAGGAAGGACGGGTTGGTTTTGGCTGGGCAGGAATGAGCCCCTGGGGCGAAGGTACCAGAGAGAGGCCAAGGCTAGGGCAAACACAGAGGAGGCAGTGAGCTGCAGATATGACCAATACACCCCCCTAAACTTTGAGACAGCAGGAGTGGGGTCTGCAAGGCTCAAACTTGTGGAGCCACTGTGGTGCACAGCCCCATACCCACTGTAGCTCATCATCCCCTGTGGTCACATGCCCCAACTCTGCCCTCCTGCTGTCACCACAGCTAGTCCTGCTGCAGCCCACACACACACTGGGGCAGCCCCCTCTTGTGACCCACCCACCAGTGACACCAATGCAATGCCCCCAGACTCAGTCCCCATGGTGTCCCTGGAGCACTGCCACATGCCAGGCATCATCCCATCACTCCCTCCCACACACCTGGAGGGTTCACACACCCGGGGCTGGGAGTACCTGGACTTCCAGACGTGGCGAAGAGAGGAAAGCGTCCCCTGCCCTGTCTAGCAGCTGCTGAGCTCCTGCACCAGTGTTTGCTCTCCTTGCAGAAGTGAGAACTGAATGGGCCCCGTTGTGTTGCTTTCCCAGCAGCTCTCACCAGGCAGAGCCAGAAACGTGGGAGGAGGAAAAGGACGGGGGGAGGAAGGGTAAGCCACCCCTGGAGAGAGGGCAGCAACCCAGACAACTGCCTCCCCCTCGATTCACCGGGGGCTGGGAGCACCAGCCCGGCAAAGCCCATGTGGGGTTTGCATTCACTGTTTCCCGTGCTCTGCCTTCCCTTTCCTGGCTGTGTCAGTCACAGGAGCTACAGAGGTGCAGGGCAGAAAGGTGACATCCAGCCAGAACTGCAATGGCAGTGGTAAGCCTGAGCAAAAGGAGAGGCAGCTGACCAGTCGTACCACGTTTACAGCCCTCCACTCTCCTCATTTTGCTTTTTTGCTTGTTTAGAAGAGGCTGGGGTGGCAGTGCCTGTGTGACACATCATTAGCTTGCAGAAGGATATGGAGGCATTTGTTTTCCTCCCAGACTGTTGTTTCACTCTCCCAGGGAACAGGAGCAGATCTGCAGCCTGACAAAAATCTGGAAGGTTTGATGCTAGTATTTCCTTCTCCTATTCAGCAATCTCAGCCGCCAGAACCAGTATGTCCCAGTACAGACACTGGCTTCTTCCCAGACCTGCCAGCCATCCCTGACCTCCACCTAAGGGACAACGTGGTAGAATGGCTCCAGCCAGGCAGTTTCAGTGGTCTGGGGAACCTTGAACTACAACTTCTCTGACCTGTCACTGGCCACCCAGCACCTCAGCAGCAACCCCACCTGCCAGCCAATGTGGAATCACCCACCACATTCACCATCACCCCCACCACAACTCTGGCCACTGCCCAGCTCACCCTGCTCCCCTCTGCCTGGCCCTTCCATCATCTCCCCTGGCCAGGAGCACCCTCCCCTGCCTGGACAACAGCCTGGACAGCAAAACCACCCTGGTGGTGGCCTGGGCTCTGCTGGAGAACCATGGAGAGTGTGAGGTGTGATACCAGGCACTGAATGCCACATCTGGCCTTTCCCCAGCCTCACCCCAGGCTTTTATTTTGTTCATTTACCCAGCAATGATCTCACCAGCCTTCCACTGAGGCTGCAGGGAGGCAGCTGGTCTTTGCTCTCCGTGACGGGGTATGGGACATGAAGGCAGCACACCTTGAACTTCCACTTGTTGGGGGCCTAACCCACCTCTGCCAGGCCAGATACTTTTGGTTTCCATTTGTTTGACCTCTGTCTGCAAGGAGCTGGATCCCATTACTACCTCTACAGGGTTTCACTGCTCCCAGATGTGCCCAGAACTGCTCCATGCAGAGCTCTGCACCACCCCTGACTTGCTGAGCTGAAGAAGTTCAAACTAAAAATATGTCTGACAACAGCAGTGCTTTTGGGGTGAAATGGCTGCACAAGACAGGCTGAAGCAGCACTGGAATGACCCCACATTCCTCCAGGGCACCCCAGGGAAAGTCATCCTCTGGGAGCAATTTTTAATAGAAACCAGAGTTAGCAATTCCCAGCCTCTTTTTTTTTTTTTTCCCTAATCCAGAAGCATAATGCAATTTTAAGGGAGTTCTGAGTCCATGTCCTATCTAGAAGCGAATCTGTCCTCTGCAGAGACAATTGATTCTACCCTCATACCTCCCTTTTTCCTACAAACATCTCATCTTGACACTAAATATCAGGTGAAAATCTTATTTCTAAATATTGTTTGCTTTTGAAAAACTTACGGGATCAACCCCTTACGCTTGCCTGCTGCTATGGCTTGGCTACTCAAAGCTCGTTGCACAGGTTTCCCCCATGATCTGGCATCCAGGTCCTTGTGCAAGCAGCAGATCCCTCTGGCCTCTCCAGGCTCCTTGCATAGACAAGACCTTGCCACACAACATGATCCATGGGACCCACTGCAGATGGACTCCTGTAGAGGTTGACCCCATGGCTTGGCCTCTGCATCACATTCCTCTTCTTTGTGACCCTTCTCCACAGCAGAGGGACACAAAGAGCAGCAAGAGACCAGGAAGCTTCAAAGAAAGCTACACTAGGTTCAAGACTTACAGAAACTACTTACAGAAAGGTTTTTTGTGTCTCGGTTTTGCTGTTTAAGTAAAAACTTAACAAGGACAGGATGAGGTGAAGAAGGCAGGGCTGAGACTGCAGTGATTGAAACTCCTGTAGGTGCAGATAAAAATCAACCTTCAGTTGATTTTTACCAATTTGGACACAGGGGAGTTCAGCTTCAGTCTGGGAAACTAGACTAAAATCCATTTTGCTCTTAGCCTTAGGGCAGCCTCTTTTTAATGACAAAAGCCAGCACTTTGCCACCAGAATGATAAGACACGCCACTTTCCTGAGTCTGCTGGATCACAGCCACACCAAATTTCCCCCAGCCACCCCAGTTTCACCAGAACAAGCTCACACACTGGAGGAATTTAAGCAGAGGGTGCATGCAAGTAGATCTGGCACATACACACACTACTTCATTCCAGTGTCTCAAGCCTTTTTTTCTGCCCATGCTGCTGCACACCCTGTCAGTTCACACCAGCTTTTGCTGCATCCAGGCCAAGCATGTGCCAGCTGTGGCACACGTTGCCTCTCACAACAAAGGGACAGCCAGCTCCATCTCCTTGCCTTCTTCCCAGCACTATTTATCCTGCATGTCAATGGTAAGGGAGGATGAACAGTCTCCAACTGAAAACAGAGACGGAAGGAATAACTCTGTGCTGCCTAAAGAGATGTGTTGGTTCTCAGAGGCTTGAAAGAGGAGGGAACAGAACGAGCCTGTGATTTTGTGTGCTCAGGAGTGGTTACAGGCAGGTACCACAAACTCATATGGGCACACGGACAATCCTCCAGACAGATTTAGTGGCATCTGCTGCTACTTGTTCAGTGCAAGAGAAAAGCACAGCCTTCTCTCTCCATGTTCTTACACATGCTTGGCTTTCAAACATGTGAACAGTGCACACAGGCCCAGTGTTTCATCAAAGGGAAGAGAAAGGGAACACATTCCACAAGGATTTCATGGATTGTATTAATTTCCAAACCAAGCTTATTTAATTAGGGTGAGATGGAAAAGGGCAGGAAGAATGAACAACACAGGCAATGGCAAAAAAATTTACAATAAAATATGCTTGCTCCCTTAAGCAATGGCCACCAGGATCAGCCACACTACACAAATATTCCAAGCCACAGCAGAAGGGGAAGAGTATATTAAAATAAAAATCAGCCACACACTGCCTTTGACAACGGACTTGAAAGAAGAACCAGAGGGGATCACACCTCACCCCTCTGACCCATGAGCAGCACCCCTGTGGCCCACAGAAGCAGAGGCAGCAGCACAGCCTCGCTCTGGCACAGTGCTAAATACTATAAGGCAGGAGTCAAAGTCCAATAAAATAAAATGCCCAACTGGGTTGATCCAGATGAGAGCTCTTCTGGGCCCCGTGTTAGTCTTGGCACACCCTTGCCAATGCAACCAAAATGGAGAACTCTTCAATTCATGCTGAGCTCACAGCAGTACAGACTTATTTTAGCATAAGCACCTGCCCTGCAGACCAGGGAATCACTTCAAGAGGAGTAGGAAGACAATTCAGCAGGATTTGTTCAAGTTTATGAAAGCAGAAGGAAGGACAGACCTCCTACAGGGAAAAAAAAAAAAGGACAGCATGTCTGTATGGGCTCTGGGATCCTCTCCCATTACACAGCTCTGAGTTCTCTGCTGATGACAGTCCTATGAGGAAGGAAGGGCGCATCTCCTGTCTCTTACAGCTGGTGGAGGGTCTGTAAGAGCATGTGGCGAGCAAAGGAACAGGAGTCAAGAGCACGGTTTGGTCTGTGGAAAGGAGAGAGAGAGAGAGATATTTAAAATACTGAATTTAAGAATGGCTTTGTGTCTGCCTTTGAGCAAATAAACACTACTTTCAACACATTGGGCGTGTATGCCCCAAAACCTACACATTTTACCCTCAGTTATCTCTTCCAAAACCGTTCCATCATTGCTGCCCAGATCACTGCTTCCCATTCAGAGCTTGCTGTGGAAAACTCTCTCTCCTGTTGCTAAGTCCAAGTCAGGAAGACAATTGCCAAGAATCAACATTTATTTCCATAACTATAAACAATCTGCTGCTGACTTTTATGTCTGCAGCCCAGTGTCTCATTTTGAGTAGAATGATGGGGGTGGGGGTGGAAACCCCCTTCCCTCTCTTCTGGCAATGGGATTTTCCATAAAGTTTCACTGTTTAGAGCCCCAAAACACAGGAGATGACCCTGTGAGCACTCAAATCTTTTCTCACCAAGTCATCTGCTATCTATAATCTGATGGTGACTTTGGTCTTGGGGCTTTTTAAGTCTTTTAAAGAGGCAACATAACCTCCTGTCCTCTCCTTCCCTGAGGTCAAGTAGCACCTGACTGGCTTTGCTGGGCACCTTTCAGGGTGCCTTACAAACAGCCTACAGAACCTGCAGAACATCACCTGAAAGGGCCCAAGACAGAGGCTGCAATAGGTAAGTCAGACTTACACAGAATAATCTGCTCCCAAAAATTAAACAATGGAAATACACTCACAGCAGGGTTAACATGAGGCTAAATTTCTGCAACGTTCCCATCACCTCCCAGTAATGTGTATTTCTGTTTCTGCAGGCTAATTGCTGGCTGAGCATCACTGAAACTTCTACCAGTCTCTATCCATCCATTAGGGAACTCCCTCCAAAGAATTTGAATCCAATGTTTTCCACTGTTCTGAGAATGGAAATCATTAATTTTACCTCTCTCCCACCTCACCACAGCAAAATAACCTTTCACAATGAACAGCTGTGAAGCCTACTCAATTTGGGAAAGAAGGGTGAGTTGAAATAAAGAATGGAATATCTAGGAAGGAGCAAGGAGTTCACTTCCAGGTGTATAGCACAGGAATTGTTTGGTACAGCACTCCATGGCTGCTGCTGTTTAATAGAAGCACATCTCGGAGAAGACTTAACCCTTTTTATTCCCCTCAAGAGCCATTCAATGCCTCACACTGAACACATGGTGTCACAGAATTACAGCTTGGAGTTTATTTTCAAAGTGTCTGGGAGAGGTATTTCAGCCCTCATCTTTGGAAAACCCAGCCCTGTTTGCAATGAGGGGGCTGGTTCCATCCAGGCAGCTGCCCATTTTTGGAAACAGAGAACCTGGACTGCTGCTGTTGATCACAGTCAAGATCCCTCAGCCCCCTCTCCTAACACTAAGCCTCCTCTCACAATAAAATCCTCCTTATTTGCTGTGGAGTTATCTGCCTGCCACTCTGTGCTACAGACTGTTGAAAGAGACCAGTGATGTGATGCAATTCCAGAGCAAGGAGCAGCATTAAAAAAAAAACCCAAAAAACCAACCAAAAACCCCATCACCTCCAGCAAATCACAAGTGGGCAGGCAGACATCCACATACTATCAGCATTTCCACCTAAAAAATTATAGAAAAGCACATGTGGATTCACAGCACCCTCTTGCGTCGAAAAAAACCAAACAAGGCTTGACAGCAAGCAGAGTAAGATGGATGCTGTTTACAGTCTGTATCCATAATTCTGTAATTATTACTGAATAGAGAACATTGCCTACAACACCAAATTGTCACAGAAGAAAGGAGGTAAGTGACTGCTCCGGAAGCCCCTTGCAGTGAAAGAGAGCAGAGCTCTGGCTAGGCAGCTATGAGAACTTCACAGCTCTAAAAGCCCAAAAGAGCCAAGTGCAAACCAAAAGGAGAAAAAAAAATAGAAAATACCACAAAGATGGAGACCAGTTTTCTGCAAGCGAAGGAATCATGAGTTTGACAGAGTAGAAGTAGATTTGTTGCAGAAACAGGCCCGATGAGCTCTGAATATTACTAAGTTAACTAGGTAGAGGTTTAACTTAAAATTGCAATCTTAACTCTGAATTGCAAGAAGAGACAAGGGATAGAGGTTAATTGAGAAGCTGTGTGTTGGTTTTGGCGTGTTAGTGTTAATTTTCTTCACAGGAGGGGCTGTGTTTTGGATTTGTGCTGGAAGCAGTGCTGATAACACAGGAATGTGTCAGTTACTGCTAAGCAGTGCTCACACAGCTGTTGTCCTTGTTCCCTTAGGGAAAGCACTGTAAGAAATGCCTGTGTTCATATAACAAAGATATCTAGTGTGGACTTCATGATGCAGCACAGGAGAAAAGTTTCCCTATAAAATCACAGGTTGCAACAGGTTTGTAAAGCAGAAAACTTCAGCTCCAAGAATTTCATGGCACCAGGGACAGGGGAGGCTTGGTATTAGCACCAGTAGATACCACAGGAAAAGCAGAGAGCTCTGCCTTCCACCGAGAGAGGTTCTCAGCTCTCTCAGCTTCTATAGAACCTATGAACAGTCTCCTACTTTCACAAAGAGACTCTCACCTCTTGTTCGTGTAGTGAAATGCTGGCTCTGGATTCAAAGGGTTTATTTGTTGATGAATTCATGAAGTTTATTTGTTGATGAATTCAAAATTTTACTCTTTATTTTGTCACATACAGCATCAACTACAGCTTAAAAACATTTATTAGGAGAAGCCTACATGCACATGTACAGGGAGAGGGGAGACAAGTGTCTTTTCTGAACAAAATTTGTTAGGACACTTAGAGTTAAGACGCTCCTCTGGGCACTACCTGACATAATTAGGTCACTCAAATGCCCTGAACCAAAGTCCTCCTCCTGTATTCTTAGCTTCCAGCAATTTAAATTCCATTTTGGGGGCTGGAGCTTGATCAACAAGCATGAGCAAAGCAGCAGTGTAGGAAACAGCAGAAATTCAGTGATCTGTCTGGGTAATTTCACAAGACCAGTCCTGGTACTTCTTGCTTAAACCTATCATGATTGAGTTGGAGGTGTATTTGTTCAGTTGGTAAAGTATATGGTCACTGGCTTGTAACTGCCTTAACTTGATCAACACGAAGAGAGGAGACAGCAAGCAAAGTGTTCCACAAGAAGGGCCTCCAGTTAGCATTTGCACATGTGGAAACAAGATACTTTATTTTCCAAAAGTGACCTTAGCATGGCTGGTGTTTATGGACACAAACCACTGCTACTTATCAGCTTTGACAGCTTCAGCCACACCAATGCTTGGAAAAATTCTTTTCCCCTCTCACAACCGGCCAGCTTCCAAGTCCGGTAGAACCAAGACAGACTACCAATATTTGGCTGCATTCCTACTGTCCATGTTTCATACTGACCACAACTTTCCCTTTCACCAGCAAGGGATCCTAAGCAGCTGCTAATAACCCATATACCATGAAATTCAGGAAGGCTTCAGCCTCATTGTGGAACCTGCTAGAAAGCTGCTTTCACCCTACATGGCACATGGTCCATGCTGAGCCAGCCACCAAGCTCCAAACTGATTTCAGGCCTCTGCTGTTTTGCCTAAAGTGACATTTTTGGACTGTTTCTCCTCTGACTGTTGAACAGTAGTATGCAATCCTCTTGCAAATCTATTTGGTGGGGTTTTTTCCCCTAAATCTCATCAGTGCTGAAGTTGACACTGATTTAATTCAGGAGAGATATGGTTTCCATAGCCATTTAATACATTAAAAAAGCTTAAGCTGGTGGGGGCAGGGGTTAATTCTATACCTATAGTGGAAGCAACAACATTAAGTACAGGCAGTCAGTAAAAGCAGCTTCTTCAGTACTTATGCTCCCAATTTAGTTCTCAGAAAAATCACTGATTTTGTTGCTGTCACAGTAGGAAGTTCCATTTAAAAACCAATTCAGTCTTTGCATTTTGCAGTTTTTATCTGCTGGTGTTCAGTGTCACAGCAGGACAAGTCTGGTAAAGCTCTGCTGACCCTCTTAACTCTGAAGGATGACTTGGAGGGCATAGTTAGATCCAGTGTACCCACAGTTCACTCAAGCAGTGGCCAGAAACCCAGCAGGTTTTCCTAAGCTCAAAACAGCTCTTCTGTGAGAGGCATTAGTGGCTCTCTGCTTCAGAGCCACTTCCTTGCAAAGCCAACTTCCCACTTTTCCTTCTTTAGGATTAAGATTTTTTTTTTAACTGAACCTCACATACACTGCAGTAAACAAGATAAAAAAGAAGCCCATTAAGCTGTTAATTCTCAATTTCAGAACAGGCAGTTAGTGGGCTTTCACAAGAGCTTACATGTAGCTATTAACCCTCACACAGCTTCACAAGCTCCCACAGAGAAGAGTGCATGGCAAATACAATACTCACTTTGTAACAAAAGCCGAGAGAACTGGGGCCAGGGATTTAGGGAAATAATCCTGCTGCACCATATGGTTCAAGGTCATAAGAATACCATAGAGGCTTGGAACAGTTTTGATCTTCTCTTCACTCTGAGAAATGGACAAGAAGTCAGACATCAGACAACTGGGATTTGATTTAACCTGCTGTAATTCACAGACAATGAATTCTCTGCTGAATGAAGTGCTCCCACACACTAGCAGAGAAAGCTGGTCACTAGATTAAGTACAAGACAAAGGTGGCCAATTCCATAGTCTCCCAGCACCAGCACCTGAAATAATGTATCAAGAACATTCTAGTACTTATCAACTGACAGCAGTAGTAATAGGGAAAGGGAAGTAGTGAACCTCCAAGTGAAACAGCCAAATCTTCTCAGAGGCTCTGTGTCAGTGTTCTCCTGAGGAATTTCACCAGACTTCAATCCACAAAGAATTCAGTTGCCTTAACTTTTTTATATTATTCTGTAGCTCATTTTTATACCATCTCCAGCTCTTTGACAGGCTCCTTCCAGAACTTGATGCAGTGTTCCTAGAACTGGTCTCACCATTATGTACAAGATAAAGCCAATAGTCATACTCTTGCTTACATGATGCATAAATTATTCTTACTCCTAATGTGATGCTACCCTACTCTTACATTGTTTTCATTTATTTCTCCACAGGCATTTCAACAAAACCCCTCATTCTGCAGACAGGACATAGACTTGTGTTCCTGCTGTATGACCTTGGAGTTCACAGTATTAATATCTGTTGCTCACATGCTTCCAGCTACATAGGACTGAAAATAGAGCATGTACCTTCCCACATATAGAGGACTGGTGATGAATTAGGCATATCACAGATGACAATCAGCAGGCTGATCCTCCAGGGCTTTATCATCAGTGCCACTTCCTGGCTTGAAAGAACTCTTCTGTAGCACACGTCTGTGCTTTGTACCTCATGCATATTGCTATTTTCCATATGGGCAAGAGGTAGGTGGCAGTCCTCAAAACAGGCATTCTGCCACCTCAGGTTCCATTGATCTTTCTGAGAAGTGGGAAGCTCAGTGTTGGTCCAGTATACAGTGAACACAGGGAGAGGCTAAACTGATTTTTAGGAAATTAAGTCATATCCATGCATGTCAACAAGGGTCTGGAGCCCAAGCTGGGTATTACCAGAAGGACACTAATAAACCTATTTAATAGCAGGCTGCTATAACAGATTATGGCTTTTCTGTAGTTCAGAATTGTCATAGTCCAAAAGTCCATTCTGAGCTTCCAGGTCCTGAGGCAGTGAGAAACACTAACCCTTGTAGCACAAGCAGGCAAAGGTGTTTAAGTCTGCAGACAGAACCTCTCCACAGCCACCTCACTGAAAATAAAGCTACTAATTGTATGCAAATCACAGGCTTCCTACTGACCCTCTGTCTTCTCACAGTAAGTTTATTCCTTGTAACTAATTACTTAACACTAGCATTTGGCAGAGTCTCCAAAGCAAAAAGTTGAATGCTACTGATCTGGCATGAGTAGCTGATAAACATTTTTGAGACATGCTGTCAAGAAATGCCCTAAAGGACCCTATTAACTAATAATATTGACATGGCTTTTATAGACACCACAGTCCAGCAGCAGCACTATTGCCCTACCTGACCCTCCCTACCTTCAGGGGATGACAGAGAAAGCAGAGCACATTAAGCAGGAGATGTACAAAAAGGTGATACATTCCTCATCCTAATGCAACCTTGCAATTTGCAGTTTCTGCTGGACCTGCAGACTTCCATTGTCCCTGGGCATGAGGCATGCACAGGCACCCAGCTGCTTCCATGGCAACATAATTACCCCAATCCTGCCAGTCTGGTCTTCAACAGCCTAAACAGACCATGACTTAACTCTTTCCTGCTTCCTCACCTTAAGTAGTCCCATGTGGACCAAGAGGTTTGTGATGAATGCATCTGAATTAAATGTGGCAGAACTGAAGGCTTTTTTCATCAAGGCATCTAAAAAGAGATAAGCACATTTTTAGCAATACAGAAAAAGGACACCTGGATTTTGAGATTAAGATGGATCATACAGAAACACAGCTGTTCAATGAGTTTTGTGATATTGTATCTGTTAAGACTTCATTTGTCTCTATAGCTATAAGCCCTGAAACACTCAAGACAAGAAAACTCCTTAAATGTAAGGGAGAAAAAAACAAATTCAAAAAAATCCAACAAAACACACAAAGCCCACACGAGAATTCCCACACTGCCAAGCTTCAGATGCAATACACCACCAGATGCTCTGCTCAGTACAGCCATGCTCTGAGCAGGCATGCTATGTGCATACATGCATATAAACATGATCAGAGGAACTAGAGCACCAAGAGGTAGAACCTTGACTTCTTAAAGGCCAGCAACAATTCACCTTTCATGTGACACCACAAGGAATGAGAGAACACAATGAGAAAGTTTGTTCAGCTGTTTTCTGGCCTCCCTCAAGACCAATACTGTGCCACAAACAATGGGCAAACCAGTGCTTTAACCTCACATGTTTAAAAGGTGGGCAAGGCAACCCGTTTTTGACCTCTGACAATTCTGTTTTCTTAGAATGGGCAGAATTCACTAGAGTTGCTGTAGAACAGTGCCAGACATTAACTCACTGTCAGCTGATGGCTACTTTTATGGAAGGAAAGTAATTGCCAGGTTCTACCTTTCCTGAAGAAGCAGGAATAAAGATATGCACAAACACTTCAGTTATATCCTTTGTTCCATTTTTTACTGGAGACAACTCATAACAGGCATGAGCCAAGGTGCACTAGCTCAGTGAGGTGCCAACTGACTGTATTTCACTGAGTGGACCCATAACCAACTGCAGAGAACTATTGTGTTACTGTTTGTAAAACAAGTTTCACCATGTCTGTGAATTCCAAAGAAAAATTCCAAACTAGGGAAACACACAGTACACCACCTTAAGTGGTCTTAAAAATAATTGATCCAGTTCTTCTGCACAATACTGATAGGTAGCTCATGTATGGGAGAACTGAACTGCTGGGGGATTCAAAAAAGATGAAAGACAGTGGTCAAATGCCCAGGACTGTTTGGAAATGCCTATTTCCAAGCAAAAACATGAAGGGATATTATTAGTCCACACACTAATCAGACCTAACCCAAATTGCTACTCCACAATATAGCATGAGAAACTGTCCCTTGTTTGAACATTGGTTTCTGTGTCTTGCACATCAGGCATCACCCCATGTTGGAAATCTCTGCTTCCTGAAGAAATTAAAGGTGTTTCAGACTGATAAAGAGAGACATCAACTAGGAGGTCTCTCTTTACAATCTTATAACACCACACCAGGGAGGCTACTTCCTGCAAAACACTTTTTAAGTGAACAGCCTTGGAAAGGCAACTGACCTTGAAACACAGAACTACTGGCTATTGAGAGCCCAGCATCAAGGAGATGCAGTAAGGGCAGCAGTGGCCCTCTACAACAGCAGCTATAACAGAGTCAGTACCAAGCTTTGGAAGCACAAAATATGCCACGTTCAGAATGAATCTTCCACTCCACACAACAGCAGGGCACAGCTTGGCACTTTGTTATCTCCCAGGGACAAAAAGGCCCAATGGCCTGGCCCACAGCAGCCTTGTCCCACCTTGCAGTGGTGGCTATGGCACTGAACCGGGTCACACCACAAAGTGAAGAAAGGCCCAGTCACCTGTTGTTTCATGCACTGCTGTTTTCACTGGGGCTTCATCTTTGAAGACTGAGGATATCCTTAGGAGAGTTGTAACTACTTCCTCTACATCAGATATATCTGTCTGAAAGAGAAAAAAAATAGAGATCAGTTCACTGCTAGAAAGCTACACAACACAGGTCTCTGCTAGGGCTGTGGCAAGAATTACAGCCTTCAGCTGACTGACATCAGCTTTGCCTTGGCCATATGACAAGGCACAAGCAACACAAACAAAATTACTCTATGTAGAAGCTCTGATGCCAGTTTAAGCATTAACTGCATCATCTGCTTCCATAAGGTTCTTTGGGATCACTGGAGAAAAGATGCAAATCTAGGTCAAGTTATGACTTCTGGCAATTAAACAATTTTGAGAGAAAAATCAAGCCCAGACAGGCACCAGCTCACCTACCTGCTGAGCTATCAGCACCGAGCACTTTGGTCCTAGTCGCAGCAGCTTCTCTGGTGATGGGAAAGCAAGGAACGTGGCAACATCCACAGGAGGAGACGGCACTGGAGTTGAAGCCTGAAACAGGCAGAATCCACCTCAAGTTTATTCTTGGAAGTAAATAAATTGGTTCAGCAAAGGCAGATGGGACAAGTCAGGGCACAGCTATACCAGGTCAGAATTTGTTCTGTTTAACAGCCCAAGGCTGACCTAAGCCCAGAGTTGGAATGGCCAGGGTATGCTAGCACAAGGGCATGGCACTGCATGTACAAGATCCCCACTGCTTTCTGAACAGGGAAGACTTTTGCTACCCATGTGTTGCTACAACCACTACTCAGCCATTCCCTCCATGCATGTGTACACCATGCACATTCAACTAATCCACTTTATTTCCTGAATGTTATCTCCCTGTTACAATAGTGCCAGCCCATGCAGGAATGTGACTGCCTGTCAGCACTTCAAGTTCAGACACCAGGATCTCATTTCCTCCTTTACGCTCCTCCAGCTGATGAAACAGGAATCCACATGGAAGTAAGCTTACCTGTGAATCAATTATCTTCTTAAGAGGCAGTGAATCCTGTTCTTCTGCTCCTCTCTCCTTCAGCTGTTGCTGTTCCTCCTCCTCTTCCTCGTCCTCATCTTCATCCTCCTCCTCCTCTTCATCATCATCCTCCTCCCCTTCATCATCACTAAGGTTTGAATGTTACACATTCCATTAATTACATACTTGGAATTCCTGTACACTGGCACTCAAAACTTTTCAAGAACAAAAGAGCAGCCTCTCCTCGAAGTCCTACTGCAAGAAGCACATCTCACCTACAACACACCAAGAGGACACTCAATCATCAGTCACCCACTTAAGAACAGCAAAAGATCAACAAACAATCAGTAACTAATGCTAAGGTAAGTCCATCAATGAAAACAAGACAAGTTTAAAACACATCCCTGGCTGTGTTCCACACTCAGATCAACATCTATCAGCAATGAGAGAGTTCTTATTTTAAAATGAGATACACCAATGAAAGTGTTGATGAAAATTGTCAGAAAATTTCTGATTTAAACTCTGGTACCACGCCTACCTCAAAGATCCCAGCACTGATGCCATATTGAAGCCTTCAAGGATCTCATGGAGTTGCTCACATACCTCTTCTCCCAGACAGTTACCTAGGTTGATAGAGGAAAGGGAGCAGACTTGACAGATGCACACAAGTTTGTTCTTGAGGACTTAGCTGCATATTCTTGTCTATCTCTTGTTTCTGAAATCAAACAGTTATATGCCATTTCTGCACAACACCTCAGAGACAGCAACACAAACTGCACTTATCAGACAGAATCAAACAGTTGTTAAACAAATTTCAGCAGCATCATACAGTGGTTGGAGATGAAAATGCCCTAAAGTTTCAGAGCGTTTGAGAGACTTCCTGTTAACTCTCTAAATAGCTCTTGTTCTTAGTGATTCTAAAACAAGTACACACAGCACAGCACCAGTGAAATGCAGTGACCCAAGGTATGAACAGCAAAAGCCAACAAAAGCCAAAGTTCTCACACTCTTCTGCAGAGCTGCACACAAAGGTTTTTGTTTGCAAGTATGAAGAATCTGAGATAGCACTGAATAATTAGAGTTTTACTGAAAAAAGGTATAGATATCAGCCTAATCTTTCCACTTTATGAGGTGTATCAAAAATGCTTAACAATTAACTGAGTTCATGGTTTAAGAGAACTTTGAGGATCTAACCATTTCCTGTCCCAACATCATGCAAGTTCAACTACTGAGTACTGGTTTTTATATGCTGACAATTGCTAGAATAGAATATGTGGTTCTGTCAACATTCTTCCTAGTGGTTTCTCATTGGGATCAAACTAGACATACTTTGATCTAGCAAACTTACATACCATTGAGATCCAACTTCTCCAACTCTGTCTTATCTTCAATAGCTTCAGCAACAGTCAGAGCAGCATCTCGTTTGATCTCACAGAAAGACAAATTCAGTTCCTAAGAAGCAGAAGAACATTTTGTCTGCAAAATTCCTATTAACATCTATCATAGCCATAAATTTCTTGTCCTCACAAGTGTCCTGGAAAGACTCTCATTTGAAGTGGCTCCCAGCAAAAAAAGTGTTAATTGATAATAAAGCCTGACATACTCCTACCTCATATAATTAAAAGGGGATTTTTGAAACATACTGGTGTTAAGAGCAGCACTATTAAAGGTGGCAATTTTAAAATACCTACAGACCACTCACTGCTCACCCCAAAGGTAGCAAACATTTCAGTCCTTAGCAGTCAGCTGACTGGAGATCTTCACTTATCAAGGGTCATAAGAGCACTCCAAAACTCACACTGCAGTAAGTCTAACAGAAGAAGGGCAGCTACTGTACTAAACATTGCACATTTCCTTTGACACTTCAGTTGTAAGCTAAGGCCTTCAAAAAACAAGCCATGAGTGGTACTGCTTCTGACAGACCCAGCCAACAGAGAAACCATGTGGACTAGTAAGAGTAAAGTTATTCAGCTGCCAGACACCATCCCCCACCATTCCACATTGTGCTCAATCAATCCCTTCCTGAGAAGGGATTGAATATTAACAGCAGAAGGGAAGCAGTCCTTGAACAGAATGAATCAGCTGCAATTGTTTCATGCTGCCCTCTCTTAACCATTTCTGCTCTGGAAGAAAGAATTTAACTTCTGGCTGTTCATCTCAGTACCCCATTACTTAAGTTTTCTTGGGAGACTCAGACAAGTTCCAGTAGAACCAGCAGAAGCCCGAGCAAGGGATCACACACCACAAAGAACCTACTTCTTTCTGTACCAGGTTCATATGCTTAAAAAGATATTAGATTAATTTTTGTCTTTGACTGCAAGATTAGGAATCACATGTTCAGCATCTGTCTCAGGGCAGTTATGACTCATGGCAGGTTTTTCTAGAGATCTTAGTTTGCTTACATTATTAATTAGCCTTCAGCCTATCCAGAATATTGTCAGATTCAAGTCTTGTGCAAATATTGATGTAGGAGGCTGTGCTATCACCAAAAACCTAAAAATATTTGGACCCTTGACTGATGTTCTAACAAAGAAAAAGCATTAACTGTATGAGCTATGAAATGTTGAAGAGACTACAAGGTGTTCATTAAGTCCCCTTGATGTCAGTCCCCACTCATGAAGCTCTGGGAAGTTCTAACAGCAGGTACTTCCCTTATCAGACTTCTTGAGTAATACTTGCTGAGTTGAGCCAACAGCTGCAAAAACATCAAGCAAAGACTGAACAGATCATTGGTACACCTCTACGTAGCACAGCCCAAGCTGGATGGTGGGATGCCACTGATCTACAGCACAGCTTGCTGCTTTTCAGTTGTGAGCACTGAGACTGCATGGAACTGAATCCTATTTTAAAATAACCAGTAGTGGTAGGAGAATGAACAGAAAAACAAGAAATGGAAAACTTGGCATTTTTCAAAAGAGCTGGACAGTAAGCACACAATACCTTTAATTTATGAAGCCCTTCTTTAACAGCATCAGCAATAGCAACGGCACCCTTGGAACGCACCAGGCAGTCCCCAAAGTTGATCACTTCGATCTGCCGAAGCGCCTTCAGAGTCTGCAGAGCAAGACAGCACAGAACTGAAAGTAGACATGCAAGAAGTGGACATCCTATTCCTTCTGGAATGTCATCTTTCCCACTGCAGCACGGCATGTGGCTCTGCCAATCCAGAAGTGCTACTGCCAACTAGACTTGAAACAAAACTCAAAACAACAGCTTAAAACAACTCACCTCTGCCATGGCCACAGCTCCTTTCTCTGTGAAGGTGTTGTCATTCAAGTTTATAACCTTAAGAAGTGGGTTGATAGCAAAGGCCTGTGCCAGTGCTGTTATGCCAGGATGGTTAATTCCATTCTGTGGCATATGGACCTCTTCTAGAGTCCCAATGACCTGTGAAAAGATGTAGATAAAACAGCTTTTAGAAAACATACTTCAGCTCAAGAGTATACTGCTCCACTCAGGATTTACTTAAAATTGTTTTGAGTTTCAAAACTCCATCAGTTCTTTTACAGTGAATTATTTACCAGCAATTCTGTCACAAATCTAAGTGAAACAGCAGATGCATGGCAAGTGGCAGATTAACACAAAGCCCTGATTCAAAGAGACAAGTATCGTTGTCCTATATGCCTACTCTAAATAACTTAAAACAAGAGTTCCTCATCTGCAGTTCAACAACACTAAAACACACCACACAACATCACTTTAATTTTCTAGTTAAAATCTACATTTTGCCCTGACCATAGAAGCAAACACAAGAAAGTCAGTACAAGTATTGTTTATGGACTAAACAGCATGTTGTCACATAACACAATAATTAACCCCATTTTGGTAGGGCCATTCAATCTTGATTCCCCATGAATCACATTGTTATACAACTCTTGAGTATTTAAAAAGCCTTATTTTTGCCATGATTACTGATGAATCAAAATCACATCTAGGCAGTTCTTTATGAAATAAGTCAACCTCTAACCTGCAATATCATTGTCAATATACCTGACAATATGAATTATAATTCAGAAGTCCCTTGTAGCAGCAATTGAGGTAAGAAAAGGGAATTAGGTGGCCCCAACCACAGTGAACTCTCTTCCTCCCACAAGTGCAAGTGGGCCAGTGACAGCTAGAGAAAGCCAGGCAACACTTTAAGCTCTGATCAGATGATCCTAGCAAAAACACTAGGCTGCTTTTGCCAGATGAATGAGCAAAGCAGCACTCAAGAGGACAAGCTGGGATACCTACCCTAGTGCCAGTCAACAACCATTACCATAGACAGAGGAAAAGGAACAGGACTATTAAATTACTCAGGAGATGACTATTTCTCCCTCAGGTAACTACTTTACACAGCTACTAATTATGTGTTTGGAAATTTAGGTCACAAACACTCAGTCACCAACTCGAATTTCACTTGTTGAAGACTCCAGTTCCAGCAGCAAGGAACATCATGACTTTAGCGAACGGACCACCAGCTCCTGCCTCCGAGCTGAGGCAAATTCTGTGTGCATCATCTTTAACACTAGCACTGAATCATACCTTGCTCCAATTTGCTGTCAAAGCAGCCCTGGTTTGATACTCACCCCGAAGGCTTCAGCCAGGGCAGTGGCACCATCATTCTCCAGACGATTTCTGCCGGCCACAAATATTTTTAAAGCAAGAGGTTTGCCCAGGGCACTTGATTTCCTGTGACACTCTTTCAGAGCAGCTGCCAATATCTAAAGATAAAACAAGCAGATTATACTCCCCCCAGCATATCATTCTACAGGAACCCTACTGTGTTTTGTAGATCCACCTCTCAAGAAATACTTTGGGCATCACTGAAATGTACCTGTTTCTACAATAGGGTATACAACAAAACTGTCTCTACCTGCAACACTTGCACACTGTGGTCTTGGGCAAGAATTGATCATTTTGCAACACTAAAACACACTGAGCCATCAAGAACATGTTGCTTCTAATCAGACAAGCATATATGGGTAGGAAGTTGACCGTGAGCTACCAACACACTCAAAGCAAAGGAATTCTACTGGGCTGCCTTGGGAAAAGGCACTCACAGCAGGTCAGATCCTCCTCTACTTAGCCCTGTGAAATGCATCCAAGCACAGAGTCCAATACCAGGCTCCTACATGGCTTACTGGGGTGAGTCTAGCAAAGAGGGCCAAGGATGATTGAAGAACTGGAGAATTTTACTGACCCTCTGAGATTATTAAGACTGGAGAAGAAAAGGTTTTAGGGGAGATATTATCCATGAGTAAAAACAGCCAGAACAACGAGAGGAGGGGGAGAAGGTGGTATAAAGAAGGCAGAGTCAGAAAAATGCACACAAGCCAGTGCAGCAAAAATACCATTTTATCACAAACTCCCTTTTTTACTGTGAGGGTTGTTAAACACTGGGATAGACTATTCATAGAGCTTGTGAAGTCTCCATATTCAAAACCTGACTAGACACAAGCTTGAAGAACTTGGTGTAGTTGCCTTGAGCAGGAGAGTTGGCAATCACCAAAGATCACTTCCAACCTCATTCTCAAAGATGAGAAAACCCTTACCTTGCCACCACCAATGCCCATGCCACAGTTATTGAGCTTGAGCTCCTGCAGAGTGTAGCATGCAGGGCTCTTCAGCAGAGCCTCAAAGCCACGCACGCCGTCTGGCCCAAAGGCATTGTCACTCAGGTCCAACTCCACCAGCTGGGCTCCAGCAGTGATGAGTGCATCTCCCAAAGAGATCTGTAAGGAAGCAGATGGTGGTGAGTGGGAGGGAATGGATTAACTTTTAGTGACAGCATCACTGCAGTGGCTAGGTATGACAGTGATGCTGCAAAAAAAAAATTCCACTTTGAAGACATTCTGCAAAGCTGCATGGGGAAATAAAACTTTACTGCTAAATCCAGAGAGGAAGTTGTGCAAATTAAGCTAAAGATAACCATAAAGCACTTACCAAGACACTATCCTATCCCTTTAGGACAAATGCTTTTCAAAGTGAGTTTCCCCCTCCACACTGCTGAAAGAAATACTGTTTTCATCATGTTGAGCCTATGTTCTGGCTTCACAGGACTCAAGGAGACAGAGGTCCGTAATGGACTTAGAATGAGAGCTAAGCTTTCTAAATAAATCATGTGGCTATGTCTTCTGTCTGTTGGGTCAGGAAGATGTTTTTCCCAGTGAAAAGCTCCTTCACTAGCACAGACTCACATTTATCCTTTAATCAGCTCCTCTCCACCTCATACAGGAAGAGCAAAACACCTCATACAGGAAGAGCAAAAAATAATCACTCACCTATTCTGAGACATTTAGTGTTAACAGCACAGAGAAGGATCAGCTCTGTACCAAAATACAGACTCCCACAAAAAGCATGACAGGTGAGAAAACAGGTTATATTAGTCAGAAGTCTCAGATCTAGTTTTTACTTACCAAAGCAGGAGGGATCTCAGACCTTAGCCTCCCTGTGAACATGTCACTCCAATGACACCTCTAAAATAAGAAGCATACAGATAAAACCCACTAAAATATTTAGGTCAACACAGTTCTAATAAACATTTACACATACAAGCTGCTTTACATCACTGGGGACAGCTTAATGCTGTCTCCCTTCCCTTGGGTTGTCATTTGACTGTACTAAAGAGCTGCAAGAACCAGTGTTACGATCACTTCACTTGCAAGGACAAAGTAACTGAAATGCACACCATAAACATTATATATACAAGAATTCTTGCTTGTGTTCAAGCTGGAATTTTTTTCTGCTGAGAAAATTACCACAAAAAAGCAACAGGAAACAGAAGAACACATTAGGAATGCAGGTTTTACTAAGGTATGAAGCTCAGCAATCTGAACTTACTTGAAAAGCCACACTTTGGTGATTAACACGTATCAATGTTTCATACCATGCTCCTTCAAGGGACAGTGTAGTGTCTCCAGCAACACAGCATCCCCTTAACATTAGGCTAGAGCAATACTAGGAAAATGGAGCTTGGGCAAAGATAAACCTCCTATTGCAATTCCTCCATTATTTCCTCCCTACTCAGACATTCTCTGAAGACTCACTCTCCAGAAGATCTGACTCAGCTTCCCAGAGAACTTCATTTGAACTTAATGTTTTGTTGCCATGGCTCTTGGTTTACAGATGCTGCCTTCAGTAGAAGCTCTTCCTCACACAGCTTCCCAGCTTTAAGATTGGAAGCCTTCTAAACAGGAAGTTAGGAATGCAGAAGGTGTTCCCATTATCCCAAAGTCTCCAAGTTACCCTGTATTTTCATAAGGTTGCTCTTCCTACTGGAAGAGGCGCCAAGCAAGCTTCAGGGATAACTCAAGGCAGGCTTCTGCAGGAAGAGCCTAGACAGGCTTTCAGTATTTCCACATTATTTCTTCCCCTTGACTACTCCCCACTTGAGAATCTCACCTTGAGCTCACTTTTCTTCTCCAAGGCTTTGGCAATAACCTTTGCTGCCTCCACACCCACTGTGTTGCCTTCCAGGCGCAAGGCTTCCAGGCCATCAAATTCCTCGATTTGCTTGATCACTTCTTCAGCTGCAAGAAGCAGATAACCTAGTTGGTCTTTCAACCATTGTCTTGGTTACCACCGTAACCCTCTGAGACACAGTAATACTTGCTCAACCTCTTAGCAAAACCAGCTGAACAACATTATGTGAAAAGACCCTGAAACAGCAATGGGAACAGAGGTAAAGTGTCAGGTCACCAGAGAGACCATTCTCCATTCCCTACCCTAACTTCTCTTAATTTTTTCTTGTTCTATTCTGATAGCCATCCTGCTATTTGCAAAAATAAGTTTATTTACTTCCCAAATAAAACTCCTCTGCCATTCAGCATATGGTTTAAAACCTAGAGTACATGTCTCTACAAAAGTGCAAGGACTAAGTTAAAAGTTGATGGGAATTGGTGTCACATCAACAGGAAAACGTTCCCACTGACTGGCAAAAGTAATGTCTGCTTAGCAAACACATCAGGGTGGAACGATTTAACTCTACAGTAATCCTATGCAAGGCAAAAGAGCGAGCTGCAGTCTCTCCTGCCAGTGGGCACTTGTTATTGTTCCCAAGCTCCAAGGCCTTTCCCCATAGTTCAGTGCCTCTGAACTACTAAACCAATCTATAAAAAAGCTCCACCTTTAGCATTAGCAAAAAAAATAAGCACTATAGCAAATAACCTCTCTGAAAAACATGCTGTTTTTCTTGGCGTGACAGAAAGGTTCATCTATGAATATATAGATTTTCTCGCAGATATTTACATCAGCAGCCACTGTAAGGCTTACTGTGAAACATGCATACACCAAAAAGACAGAAAGAAAGTGAACTATTGCAGCAGGCTAACATATCAGCTCATTCCTCTGTCCATATCTTGTTCCAAGAGCTGTGATGCACTTGTTTGCTGTTTTTAAAAGGAGCACTGACTTCTAGTGCCCAGTGACTGTTAAAAGCACTTAGAACACCAAAAATACAACAACTGCAAACCAGGCACTCGAACTCCAGTTACAGCAGCTGCAGCACTGCCAGGGCACCAGCTCAAAGCAGGGTACCAGAAGGGAAGGAAACGTCTCTATCAGAAGCAGCTGTAGCTGATGGATCCCTGCATCACAGATACATTATAACTTGTCCATGCAGGATTAGCAGGAGGTTTACTACAAGATTTTATAACTCCAGGGAGACGCTTCCCAAGCACAAAGGTATTTTCTCTTACCATCTTCAGCTGTGTTGAGTTTAAGGCTCTGGCCTTTGAAGCTCAACTGTCCACCACCCACTTTGGTTTTGGCAAGTGACTCCACAAGCTTAGTGATGTCTTCTGATGCCATCTTCCTGCTTTTTCCAAAAGTTGAGAGCTGTCAATTAAAAGAAATTGTCATCATCAAAACTCTCTAACTGCAATACATAATCTGTATGAATAACCACATTTATTTGAACGCTAATGTGGTTTTTGTTACTCAGTTATCTAATTGAGTTTCCAGTGTCATCAGTACTTTCCCCAGAGCTCAATTAAGACAGCTAGGCTAGATTAATATTCCAAAGCCAAACAGTCAGATGGTGCTGATTCTTCCAACACTGACAAGACTTGGGTTTTGATGGAGTTGTTATACTTCACAAATAAACAGTAGGTAAAACTATGGATTAAGGCCACATTAAGACATTACTCTTTGTGCAAGACTAACAATTACAACGTAATATTCCACTCATCTCAAACCCCATCTTTTAATTACATGTGCTGCACGCTTCCCCTGCTCTCCAAAGCAAGCTAGAATGAATACAGTCGCTTTTCCTTTCCAGTGATATCCCCAGTAGTGCCCTTGTCAGCAGAGTTCCAGAACCACCGAGTTGCTGAAAACATTGTGTGTGCTGCATATAAAACTCTCTCAGCTTTCTGGGTGCTCTTTCCTTTCAGATGTTCCACACAAATTCATCACACATTGAACAGGATGATCTTACACTCACAATAAATTAGTGAACACTTAGCCTTGAGGCACAAGTTTGAAGCTAGCCATGCCTGGTAGCATCTGCATAGCATTATTTAATGAATATTAATCACTGTGTGAAGAAACTGGCCTCCATCCATTCAGTGGGATAAACTGAGTGCGTTTCTTATCCCACTACCTCCACTGGGATAAAAGACTACACACAACTAATGCTTAGAAACCACACACTTAAACAGACTTCAGATGTCAGAAGGGATGAAGTTTCATTCCTGCAACAGAAAACTGGGTCCCTTCCATTCTTGTCTGATTTAGAAGTGACCCCACACTCTCTCTTTGAGCTCAGCAGTGCTGGTTTTAAAATATCCCCTATACAGAAGCTGCATATACATACTTCCCTCCTGATAACCATCTGTGAAGCCTCCAGCTTCCCCAGAGTACGGGAAGTCAGAAGTTAGAAGTCAGGGTTCCCCAGATCCCTTTTCTTCAGGGGTCTTTAATATTGCTTTTGGTAACAAGGGGGTAAAATCTCCAAGGCTGAAGAACATAATTTTTCTAGGATGACTATCCTCTCAAGGAGGTGCTGCCAGTAGAAAGAATCCCATGTAACTTACTCCACTCCTACCAGACCACACAGACACCAAACTCATGGATGCTCCCAGCCTCTGCCAATCCAACATCGAGAAGGAAGAAAAAGAGGACATCCTCCAAACCATGATGACTTTACCAGACAGGAACAAAAGCTAATAGTTGAAGGAGTCAGTGTGTTCACCTAGTTCAAATAACAATTTTACTTTTAAAAACCAGTTCCATTCTATTATGATCATCTTTACAGATGTACTCATCCTCTTGGCTTCTCTTTCCCTTGAATCTCCTTTGCCGTTCTTCAGCTTACACACAGACTGCCTCCTAATCTCAACATCCAAATCCAGCATCACATCCTGAAGCATGTTTTATAGCACACGTCAGCCACACCCAACTGTCAACCTACCAGAGGTCTCTTCACTGTCAATTCTTCTGCAGAGAAAGCTTTAGGGGGAAAAAAAAAAAAAAAGAAGGCTTAGTCTGTTTGTCAAATACAACGAAGATAGGGAAATGCCTAAAGACAGGTTTCCTATTCACTTAAAGACTGTATGAAACTTTACACTTCCTGATGATCAAAAAAGTTAGTTCAGACGAATGCCTTAATTACAACACTTCGTCGACCCCAACAGACAACACACCGGCTACCTGCTGCTCGCCCAGCGACGGGGGGCATGGCAGCGCGGGGCGACAGCCCGANTGTCCCTGCCTTCGGCTCCGGGAGCGGCGGCCGCGCCGGCGGCCTGAACGGGCTGCGCCCGGGCCACGCTCACAACCCGCGTTCGCGGAAGTGTCGCTGGGGGAGCTCCCGCAAGCACGCGGGTGGGACACCAGCACCTTCTGATGTGAAGCTTCGCCTCGATAATGTCACTGCGGGTCTCCTGTTTGTACTTGGCGTGTTACTGTCAGACCGTTCTGCTAAGGAAGGCATTTCACAGAATCACAGAATCTATTAGCTTGGGAAAGGCCTCTGAGATCATCGAGTCCAACCTATGACCGAACACCACCTTGTCAACAAGACCATGGCACTGAGTGCCACATCCGGTCTTTCCTTAAACACCTCCAGGGATGATGACAAAGCCACCTCCTTGGGCAGCCCATCCCAATGCCCAATCACCCTTTCTGTGACGAAATTCTTCCTAATGGCCAACCTAAACCTCCTCTGGCACAGCATAAGACTATGTCCTCTCATCCCGTTGCTTTCACCCTGGAGTGCAAAGTCATTCCTGCTTAAGGATGTAAAAAAGCCTTAGTTTGTGTGACAGCTTTGTGTGCACATTGTGCGTGACATTTTCTTCCTGAGTATAGAAACGAAAGTACATCGGATGAGGCAAGGTGAGCTGTGCACAGACCTGCCTGCTACTGCAGTGGGTTTGCACAGCACCTCAGTCCTTTCTCTGCAACCTCCAGGCACTGATATAGGTACCATTTCAGGTGGCAGATACCTGGTGAGATCACTATTGAGGTGGGCCATAGGTAGGATTTATTCTGCCTTTTAGTCCCAAAACATTGTAAGAGGCATTTTCTAGTCTCACAAATTTCCCAGCTGTGGTTTTAATAAGCAAGAGCAAATGCTTGTATGGACCCAAGAAAAGAATGTCAGCAGTTGATAGTGCTGGGTGACCAGCCTCATGAACAGTAAGAGAAGTTTCCTTTGCAACTGAAGAACGTTAAGAACCACTTAGACACTAGACTATGGTTGTATGTGAGAAGCATAAAGCTGCCAGAATACGTAGAGCTGATGAGGGAATAAATTAGTGTGATCTCGAGAAGGAGCTTGAACCTGGAAAATATAAGCAAGAAATTTGGCACTGGATTATTAGTTCCTCACAACTTTTAGTAATAAATAGGATCTTCTCAAATACATCAGATTCCCTTCCCTGTCATTCTCCCAAATATTGTGTGTGCCAGAGGGGCACAAATAAAGGCATTGACTGTAGGTGCAGCTGGATTGGAATGAAGTGTACCATGTCACTGTAGCATAGATCTGTACATTCATTCTTCCTAAAAATAGCTTTACAAATCCAAGTAACTTCTATGACACCATATCTAGTTTGTAGCAGGGGTTTGCAGTGTTTTGACCCTTGCTGACTACCTGCATGAGACCGAGACCTCAGTGATCGCGCCTGCAAACTGTGAAAATCTTCATGTTAACCACTAAGGAAAGATTTTACTTCATGAGAGGAGTGGTACATGGCAAATCATGACCTTGCAGGACACCTCTCAGTCTTATAGGCAAAAGAAATTGGGATGGAGGAAAGCACAACATGACTTTCAATTGAGAAATGCAGTCTTGAAAATGAATGTTCTTAAATTAAAAACTAGTGCTTGTTCCAGCATAACTCTTGATAGTGTGTACATTTTGGTTTTGTTCCTCTTTTTCCACATCTCTTCTTAACCTTTCTTCTCATCCAACAGTGATGTCTTTTCCTCTCACAGGTGCTGCAGGGTTGGAGGTGTCCTGGGCTCTGTGACTCATTTGGTGATGGCTCCGTGAGGCTGCCCTCCCACTGTGGTCTGGTTTATCTGCTCTCCCTGTGTTTACTTTCTGCCTCCAGACCTGCTCCACCTTTCTTCTGCCCAAAACCACCCCATCGACAGGATTTGTCATTTAATGTACATTTCACCCAGCAGCTTCTGCACCAGGGGCCCAGCTTGGGTAGGTTCTACTCATTGTCACAGTGTCACCACCTTAAATTAGGAAATAACAAATTTTCTAAAGAGTTAATAAAAATAAACATGGTCTTATCCATAGATGTAGCAATCTTTGGATCAAAATCAATCCCTAAAAATGTGCATTGTGATAAAATATTGTGAAGAGCATTAGACAGCATTCTCCAGTGTCGTAAGGTACACTATACAATTCACAGCCTGTATTTCATAAATTATCAGTTTGTTGTGTTGACAATGCTGCCAGAAGCCAATCCTACTCAGTATAATAAATCCTACTCTTTCCAGTCCTACTCTTTCCTTTTCCGATCAACATGTTTTAAATATTAAGCAAGTTTAGTACACTTCAGATGTTACCTCAATCTGCCTTTTAATCTTGTCAGAGTTACAGAGTTGCAAAGCACAAGGGGACATTCTTGTGGGTCACTGTAAATAGAGAAGTGAGACACTCAGGAGTAAACATGTCACTGATTACATTGGAAAAAAGCT
>VZTH01018309.1:281778-342432 GCA_013397815.1 Aleadryas rufinucha
TGGTTGGTTGGTTGGTTTTTTTTGGGTTTTTTTTTTGTTTTGTTTTGTTTTTTTGTTTTGTTTTGTTTTGTTTTTTTAATTGCATATTCCTTTCCACCCAAAGATTTGTTTTCAGACGATCTAATTTACAGGGAACCCCCTCAGCAGTGCAGGGTGGAGTAAGTAAGGTCTGGCTGGAGCAGATAATTGCTCTGCCATCAGCGATAGCTCTGGTCCCCGTCCAGTGAACATAAATGGGTGGGCAAAAGGGTCACTGCTTCACGTATGTGATAATTCCGGGGGGGATCTCATAATTCAGTTCCTCGCTGCGTTCTTATGCATGCAACCCCTCTGCAGAGGCAGCTTTGCTTTCTCTTGGGGTGTATTTTTTTATATCAGCAAAGACAACCAGGAAGAAAAAAATGTTGCATTAAAATTAGAACGGAGAGTCGACTGCTGAAGCGCTTTATTTTTTAGATTTTTTTTTTTTTTAAAGCCTAATTCACCTTAAAGAATCTCCAAAGCAGCCACAAGGGAAAGATCTGAGAATTTTTGTAATGGGAAGCGGTAGCCTCTAGGGCCCAGAGGATATGCAGGGAGGCATTTTCTCTTGCTGGTGCAGCTGAGAGCGAGCGAGAGAGAGCGAGACCTGGAAATGAAAGTAAAGAGATCAGGAGGCACATGGAGGGAGCTGCAGGGGCAGCCGATCCTGAAGCAGAATGCTGCCTTCTATAATTAAATAGCACTTACTATTATTATTACTTCTAGTAATAATACATTAATAATATCTCTAGTAATACAATACCATTTATCAAGGAAAGTTTATACATAGTGTGGGGGGGAAAACCCGAGGAGAGGTGAGTTCTTTATTATTATTTTGGGGGGATTATTTTTGTCTTAAATCAATTCTGTACGTGCGTGTGTGTTTGTGTATGTAGAAAGGGGTGGACTTGAGAAACAAGAAATTCTGGATGTTGCTTCATTAGAAAGTAAAGCTTTCAGATAGCAACTGCATAGATGGAAGGTTGTGTAATTGGAAATTTTTTTTTTAAGTGGTGAAAAATAATACGGGCTAGATTTTGAAGCTAAACCCTCTTCCGCCAAAAATGTGGGGTTTGCAAAAAAAAAAAAATTGTCAAAGATCCTAATCCCACCCCCTGGAAAAAAATGTGGTAGTAGTCTAAAATTGGATAGCTAGGGAAAAAGCCCCTGGGTTTATATGGAAAACTTAGTGTTAATCGCGTTTGTGCCTGTTTGTGTTTTGTAGGTTCGAGATGTGTGTTCTGGTCTGTATTTAGGCTGCAGTTTCCCCCTCTTGTTTGGTACAAACCCCATGAAACGGCAGAGAAGCCCTCTGGAATTGTTTTTTTAGAGGCACCTTCCATAGGGTCTTCTAAAGTTTATCAAATAAGAAGACCGTGTTTTGGTTTTATTTGGGTTTTGTTTGTTTGTTTTGGGTTTAATTCTTTAATGTTTTAGATAGTTTCCGGGTGGCAGGGGACGTTATGTGTTGGGGTTTTTTCTTTTTTTTTTTCTCTTAAAGCCGCCTCCCAGACTCTTGGAGATGCGTGATTTTTTATTTAAGCGGATGGGGGGTGGGGAAGGAGGAAGAGTATGTTTTGGTTTGTTTTCCTTTTCCCGGGGAAGCCTGGATGTCTCCTGCCGCGGGAGACCCCTCCCAGCACGGCGGCGGTGGCGGGAATGCCGGGGTGCCGGTGTCCGGCACAGCCGCGGGGGTGCGGGGGGCGCCGCCGGCTGCTCTCGGCTCCAGCGGCCGAGGTGGCGCCTCTCTCAGCGGCGGCCTCTACGCAAGGCCGGGGATCAGCGGCCTAGTGCTGGCAGTGGGGGGAGGAGGCGAGCGAAGGCTCCCGCGCCATCCGTGTGGGAACCGGCCCCGCGATTTAGTTTTCCGAATGAGGCAGGGGAACGCGAGCTGGGTGGGCAGGAAACCAAGAGCAAGTGACTTAGGGATAGGCAGTGTCACCCCACAGCCCTCTCCTTGCTCCTCGGCTGCGCTGCAGTGAGGGCAGGAGGAAGGGTGGCCTGTGGTACATGAGGGTGTTACGTGTGGAACACAAGGCTGCAAGAAGTGGAAAATGGGGTCATGGGGGCTGAGGTGGTTAATTGAGGCTTTTAGCCCCCACCACCATCCCCCTGTCAGGGAAACCTAGAGTCACTGCTTTTATTTTCACTGAGGGGTGAGCTGGTTGTTGCTACCTTGCTCTTCATTCTCTAGGTGCAGTGAATATTGCTGGGTGCAGCTGGTGGCACCCCAAGGACCCCAGCGGTCCTGCAGAGCAGGAGTGGCACTAGTGGGGTGCTGGGATGTGAGATGGTGGCCGTGGAAGTTGTGGGTGGCCAGTGTGGGGAGGGACAGAGGAGTCAGGCCTGGTTGGCACAACATAATGGCGGGGAATCTAAGAGCTGTTTGCTGTGAAAAGGAGTCAAACCCAGGGCGTAGGGCATGGCAGAAAGCAGCTGAAGGAGTGAGCAAGAGCCCAAGTTTGTAGTGGGCTCTGCAGTTTGTCCTTTGCTTGACATATGCCCGGTTATCTGTTCTGCTGCACCACTGAGGTGGCCAAACAGCAGCCAGTGAAAGACTCCCATGTTTCAGACCAGTGTATCCTGGATGCTTTTTCCTGGGGAACTCCAGTCTCAGCTCTACAACCTGCCAGTTGCATCTCGGTGTACTTATTTCTGGCTGAAATGTTACAGTCAATGCCTGGAAGTCGGTCAAGTGTCAACTCATTGCTGTCTCAGAAATACACTATGAAAAACTTTGCCCAAATTAAACTCTGGCAGGGTTACGAATAACACCCATGTCCTTAATAAGATAAATCCAAGTCTTTCTGTTCATCTCGTGTTTCTACCATCTACCCATCTACAGGATATGCACCCAGGTTGTGATTCAGTCATCCAGTTCACTGGCTCATGCTTCCTTCTGAAGGCAAGAAGACCATTTTGCCTGTCTGTATCATTTTATTCCTGTCTGGCAAATGGTTTGTAATTTATTGACAAATGGTGAATAAAGTTCTCTCTAGATGCTGGACCAGAGAGGATAAATGTCTCTGGACTGAAAGGATAAGAGCTTTGTAGTGGAGATAGAAATACTCAGGATTTGAATTTTGCTGGTGATTTGAGTGGACAAGTCTGGACAGAGAGATTTGGTTGTGGGGGAGAAAAGGGACGCTTAGACACAGTGCTTCATAAAATATTTTCTACTGTGTTTCTAAAAATGTTTGAAAGACCAAGAAAACGAAAGCTAAACAAGCTTTGCACTTAAAATTAATTATGCAGTAGCTGTGGTATAGTGTGCAGCAGAACTGAAGTGTTGCTCATGTCGGTGGCTTACTGTGTGTTGGGTTTGCTGGTGTAACAAGTGCATGGCTTGGTCTGAGTGTTAAATGAAACGCTGTGAAGAGGCTGGAACGATGAGGGGAGACAAGTGACTGAGTTTGCTGGTGAGGTGGTGGGGGAGGAGGTGTAAGGAGCAAAAAGAGGAGTCTGAAATGGCAGCCTCCTGCAGTGGTTGGGGCAGGCAGGATAGGTGAGGGGTCTGCCACACGTGAAGGAGATTGCTGGTGTGGAGTCACACAGAAGGGGAAAGAAAGGTAGTTGTTCCTGAGAGGTGTGCAAGAAGTTGTTGGGGCAGCAGCACATGGTGTACACTTTGAATGTGTTGCCATGAGGGGATGATTCTTATGTGCAGAGTCATGCCATAAGCCTGGAGGTGTGACAGACCTTTAGCAGAGAAAGCTGGTCACCCACTTGCCAGGAGGGAGGACTGTGGGGCAGTATCAGGGAGCAACAGTCTGGAGGGGAGATCAGGCCTGTGGTTTATGCCTAAAGAAGGCAGTGGAGGGTTTTGGGTTGAAGAACATTCACTCTGGAAGATGAGTGTAGAACTGCAGAGCATAAACAGCATGCAGGGCACAGAAGGTTGCCTTTTACGTGGGTTTTGTAGCAAGGATCAAACTGTAGCTGTGGAACAGCTTGTGGAACTTACAGAGATGCAGTAGTCTGGTCAGCCATCCACATGAAGCATGGGTGGAGATATTCATGTTGGATGCAGTGGCAATAGTGGTGAGGAGAGAAAAAACAGAAGGGGAGCTTCAGGATGCGAGAAGAGTTGGGTAACTCTGGGAAGGAGACATTCTGTAGCCATTCCCAGTAGTCCTTTGGCTGCACTCCAGGTTTGGATCAGTAATGTTTGAATGCCCTTCTCTCTGGGCAAGCAACAGTAATCAGTTCTCGCTGTAACACAGACCCACATCCTGCTGTGTAGGATGTTTTAGCAGCGGGATCAGGGTAGCTGTGAGAACAGGTACTGATCCCTTCTTCACTCCTTGCTGAGTGTTTTAAAGGCTGAGCTCAGAAATAGAAGTAGACCATGTGTATCAGAAGCTTTTCAGGGTGGTGATCCGTTTTGTGGATATATACAATTGTAAAGGTGTGCCACAGCATTTTTGGAATGCTCTACTGACTTTGTGGTGACCAGCCAGTGTTCAACTGCTCTCCCCACAGTCATCAATAATCTCCCTTTTCATCAGATCCGTGGGCTGCTGCTTCACTTCCATGACTTTTGTTCCTTCCAGCATGACTCATGTCAGGGAGCAGCAAGAGCAGGGCTGCACCTCCAGCGAGGACAAGCGAGTAGCTGAAGGTGATGGCAGTCACCAGCAGTGCCCTCACTCACAGGGTACAGTCCCACCACACCTGGGCAGTGTGGGCAGAACTAGATGCCAATAGCAGTGGTACATCCACAGTCCCGAAGAAGATGAGGTGGTGAATGTGGTCCAGGTCCACCCAGCGAGTCCAGCAGTAGGAGACGGTGCCAGAGACAGGACTGGAGATGAGCTGCCTGCAGTGGAGGTCTAAGGTTTGTCCCAGAGATAGAACTGAGGAGAAGTTCACCTACAACATAGCTCAGACAAGGCAGGACCTGGACTTCAGCTGAAATGGAGCTCCTGGAACACGGACAGAGGGGCATAGGTGGGGGTCCAAGGTGAGGCTGTTTGGAGTACTTCAAGCCTTTAGTGTATTCAGGAACCGGACAGCTAGAAATTCTTCCTTCCTCCCTGTGCTCTCTCCATGAGCCTTTGGGAGAGTCCATTTGGCTCTTTTGCCTTCTCTTCTCCCCCACAGTTCCTCTCTTGTTGTTTCCTGTGGAGACTCTTTCCTCACTCTTGTCTCTGATGGCCCTCACAGTTCTCCTACAGTGTTCTGGGGTGGCTCTGTCCTCTTAAATGTGTTTCACTGCTGTCTTTGTGGAAATAGTTCCTACTGCTCCTCTTCCGCTTCTCTGTTCCCTCTTACTTCCTCTGTCTTTGCAG
Source organism: Aleadryas rufinucha (assembly GCA_013397815.1). Taxonomy (NCBI): domain Eukaryota; kingdom Metazoa; phylum Chordata; class Aves; order Passeriformes; genus Aleadryas; species Aleadryas rufinucha. The sequence continues at coordinate 287,091 of VZTH01018309.1, forward strand.
AATTTCATACAAGGAGAAAAATTGAATGAATTACCTCTCTCTCCTTGTCTACCTCTCAAGCCTGCTTGCCTGTATCATTAGTGATCATATTAACCTCACAATCTCCTTGTTAAATTTCCTTCTTTCTTCCTGATTGCTCATTATCCAGGCTATTTATGAATCAATGTAGGCCTTCTGTTGGTGTTGTACTGAAGTATATCGGCTCTTCTCCATCACTTCTGTTAAACGCCTTTGCAGAGATGCTGCTCATCCCTCACCTTGTCTGTTGGCTTTCCCTTTCTTGCTGCACTGCCCATCCTGTTCCAAGTTCAGCTGCTTAAAATCTCCTACCTGCTGCTTGAACCAGATTGCTCCCAAATTGAACGTCTGATGACTTACAAACTGCAGTGTCACTTTCAAGCTCTTGCTTCCTTCCACTGCCACTTTTATCTGGTCTTTCTCTCACTCTGATCTTTCCCCCTTCCCCCAACTCTTCTTCTTGGTAAAGGGCAGGTATCAATTCTACATTTTGCGTGGCACAGAGCCCAGTCAATAAGGGCTTGCTGAGTTGTCAGGATTGATTTTTATGTACCTTAAAGGCCCCTTCACCCTGTTCGGACTGAGTCTGTCATTGATACTGCAAGATATCTTAGAATGATAGGGATGGTCTTAATGTAAAAGGGAGCTGGATGATAATGCTCTCTGAGTTGTTGTAGTGTAGAGGTGGAGAAATTACTTTAGTTTCTCTTGTATCTTTTCAGAGGCAGTCCTGGGATGGGAAGGTACAGTGTCTTCGTCTCATCTCAATGTTTCTGTACTTGCTGCCTTTGTCCCCAAGCTCCTATTCCTCAAATGCTGAGCATTATTTGTGATCACAGCTGGTTGATGTGAAATTTGCTGTCACCAGCAACTCAGTTTTGCCACAAAGTGCCAACCTTTCTCCCCTTCGTTATTCTTTTCTTGTGTGACAGATCTGTGTACCTTGGAGAAAGGTCACTGAGGAGTCATTCCAAAATTTGCTTCCAAACTGCAGAGGATGAAGTGCAGATAACTCTTGAGCCTTCCTAAGGTGCTGCCTACCCCAGTTTAAAATGCTGCAGAGTAGGGCTCTGTTCCCACACCACAGAAGTGCTCCCCAGTCTGTGCTGCTCTTGCCTGCTGATTTTCAGTGTGAAATCCCCATTGCGTGGATTCAGTGCTGTCCTTTTATGTGGATCATGGCAAGCAATTCCATCTCCTTCCTTTGCATCTCCCTTTGTGCTGTACCTCCATATACCTTACGTAGATAACTTGTTTCATATGCTGTGCAGTAAACCAGTTTAAATCTGGCCCAGATAAATAGTGGTCAGAATTGCTTATCATGGGAGGGTCTCGGCACAAATTCCTGAAATGACTGCCAGTGCAGGCAAAGATGGTGTTGGGTTTCTTCCCTTTCCTAGAAGGCAGTCATGATAACAGTTGGTTCCCATTGCTTTATTTACTGGCAGCCTAAGGAGAGAGCTCAAATTGAAGTAATTCCTCTTTGCCCATGTATCCTGTCAGTGGCATGTGAGAAAAAGCAGATACTTGGTAGTGAGCTGCTTGCCGTGCTGTATCTGCAGTGTGGTTAAATCATGGGCTTCACTGTTCAGGGCATCTGGTCTGGAGCATTTTGTTACTAGTAAATTCAGGCACAAACAAAATACTGTGCTGTTTAATTGCCAGCAAGACCTAAAATGACTCACTTTGTGTTGTTTCTTTTTCTTCTTGCTCCGCAGCAACTATAATGGAGAGGCAGAAGAGAAAACAAGAAATAGAGAAAGGACTTCAGTTCATTCAGTAAGTGGACAACCTCAGTGTTCCCTGTGGATTTGGAGGCAGTTGACTTTCTGTCGAGGATTGCGGGAACTGAGTTTTTCCTATTCATTGCTTTGGGTTTGCTGCATGGGAAAGAGATACTGTCCTGAGGATTTTCACTGTGATTTTTCAGGGTGTTTCTTGTCCTGCTAGCTCCCTAAAGTTGAAATTCTGTCATTTTAATATCCTTTGGTTTTGCCCTCCACTGCAGTTCCAGGATGATCTTTATAGTCAGCCTAATTCTAATAGTACTTGGACCTTCTACATCATCTTCAGCATGAAGATCTCAAAGTGCTCTCTCAACAAGGTTATCCCCCCTTTGTTAGGAAGGGAGATAGTGTTTCAGTTCTGTAGGTGGGGAAACAAGATGCATAACTTGTTAGGGAGCCCATATGGTGCCTACAGGAAAAATAGATGACCTGGGCTCTTTTATAGTTGCCAGCCTGGTAGATGTCTCAGATCACTCTTCTATGAATATCGTGTGGCCTTGTAGAGCTTGAAGTGATTGCTTATGTAGTAGTTACAAATCCAAGTACTTCCTTATAAAATACAGTAGTATTTTTCCCTCCAAAGTGTGAGTTAGCAGAGGCCTCAAACTCGGGTCCAGGTTCCATGGTGAGTAAGGAAGTAGTAAGACTGTAATCATATTGGTTTGGAGTTTTTGAAGTTCTGCTTTGAGTCCTGCAATTATTATGCCTGAAATCTGTGCCTCTACAGTAGGAAACTACCCCAAATCTTCTGTGTTACATATTTGTATCCTGTAATATGGCCATGATACCTTCATCCCAGTCTGAGACTAAATGGGGCTGATAACCCAGTTTTGGACAGGTAATTGTGGGATTTCTATTGGTCGCATTTATAAAAATGCGCAAGATTCTGGGGAAGAAAGTAATTTAGAAATATGAGGTGTATTGTGCATCTGGGGCATATCTTGCACTCTGAACCAGGAGCAGTGCCATATGTTGGTTTGTTTTGATGTGAAAGAGGGAGTCCAAGTTTGTAAGCAGCATTAATGTTTCTTACAAAGCCATGACATTTCCTGTACTTAGTTTTAAGGAGTGATTAGTTGAAATCTAAAAAATGTTAATTCTGTAATCAATAAGATCATGTATGCACTGTAGGTGAGAAAAGCTATGAAAGGCGCTAAGGATTCCTCTAGAGCCTGTTGATTTGTCCTTGAAGAGAAAAAATAAATATATGTGGACCAAGCCTGGATGAATTGGGTGGTCCAATTTGAAGAACAGAACCTTTCTCTTAAGTCTCAGTGCTGTTGTGGAGTAGATGTTATCCACACAAGCACTGCCAGTGTTTGTGGCGCAGCCCTGGCCAAGAGAGTTGGAGTTAAATGGTCTCCTGAATCTGCTTTGTTTTCTCCCTTCCTTTTGTGGGGTAGGCCTAAAGGCATGTGGCTAAGTTAAGGCAGAGAAAAGTGATTGCATTTATCTCTGTGTGTCTCTGGTCTCACAAAGGACTCGAGGAGGTCTTGGAGTGCCACTCTGGTGCCTCTCATTAGAGCCAGATGCGCATAAAATACACTTGTATTCTTCATGGCACTCTCTCATGGGACTTTATTAAAGATGGGTTTTTTAGGTGACCGTCAGAAGGCACATTACAGAGGATCGTGTATGCACAGAAAGTAAATGAGAGTAAGACTCCTCTAGTCTCAAGTACCTCTGAGACCTGGCCATCACTTGACACCACTGTGACTGTCACTGAGCATAATGCTCCCTAACTGTGTTCTCTTTTCCTCAGCTGCCTTTGCAGTGATAAAATGTTCAGTAACTTACTGAGATCGCCAACACAGGACCAGAAAAATGATCTCTTCATCAGACAAAAGCCCTTGTTTACATGGATGCCTGTTTCATGAGTATTTTCTCTTCTTTTTTTTCAGGTCCACATTACCCCTAAGCCAAGAAGATTATGAGGTAATGGAGATTTTGTTTGTTGATGCTGGGAGCCCTCTGGTTAGCAAGATTTGTTCTGTTGCACAGCCATTAGTTTACATGCCAAAAGTGAAGAATGTGGGATGGTCTGTCACAATTTGCCTGTGACTTAAAGTTTTAAGTTTCTGATGATGACAACTTTCAGGGAAAGGAGAAGACACTTGATGTTCAAGAAGAATGGGGATTTGACTGGATTATTCTCATCTACCAAAAAACCTGATGTTTTACAGGAGAGTAGGGATGCAGGAGTATCTTAGTGGGCAGGAAGTTTGCTAAAAGATACAGAAAGGAATGGGAAATTGGGTAGCCTCTCCTGTCTCTGAATATCCACTTAAGTCTATTTGTCATCTCCGTGCTGCCCAGGCCTTTTTGCAGAAGCTGGTGAGAAACTTGTTTGCAGAGGGCAATGATTTGTTCCGAGAGAAGGATTTCAAGCTTTCCCTGGTGCAGTATGTAGAAGGGCTGAACGTGGCAGATTACGCAGCCTCTGATGAGGTGACCATCCCAAAGGAACTCCTCTGCAAGCTCCATGTCAACCGAGCTGCCTGCTACTTTGCCATGGTGAGTGCTTCCCCAAGTCGTCCCCAGGAGCTGGGGGGACGTCATGGTTGCAGTGCTGTGCAGTTGGAAAAGATGTCAAGAGGCGTTTCAGCTGGTGTTGTCCACTCCCTATTCAAACTGGAGGAGACAACAACACACAGAAGAGTCTAGTATCTCCTCCCGATTGCACTGTGTCTTGTGAGACCAGAGGGAGGATGTGAGGAGAGGGGGCCAGGTCTAAGGTACTGACAATGCAGTTCTGGTCCACGTTGGTGAGAAGGTAGTACCATCCAGTGTCTCCCAGCATTGAGCAAGTATTTTTCTGGAATACTGTTTGAGTATTGCTCTGGAAGCTCTTGCCTCCTCCTGCGAGACACTGGAAGACAGTAGGAAGGCTTTGGGTCTTGAAGGAACTTGCAGCATACACGTGGAAAAGGATTCTGAAATACCCAGGCTCTAAAAGGCTGCATGCTTCCATTTTACTAAGGCATATAACAGCTTTCCTTTATGGCACTGGTGCCTTTTCTTGGTCTTAAAATCAAGAGCCAAACATGGTTAGAAGGGAAAAAAGGGATTTTAGCTCGGTATTTATTTTAAGGATCCTTGGTGCACTCTGTCCAGATGGAGCACGCTGGAATGCACACCCAAATGCACACCAAAATGCACCCCCGTGAGCACCCCCTGAAAATGCACACACACAATAGTTCAGGTATGAAATTATAGGCCTTACCAATTCACATATCTATCAAAGATTCCCCAATGAGAGGCTGAGTGAACCCCCCTCCCCAAGGAACTTTCCCCCCCTGGAAAGGCCTATCTTAGTTTACAAAATGTGTTCCAGAGAAGACCTTGGTGTCTGAGGCTTCTGAGATGTTTGGTCTCCTGGCTTAACGGAATATTGGGTCTGTGCTATTTATCAAACCTGAAGAATTAGAAGTATGTGGGCTAAAAGGCCCTTGAGAATACATAAAAGTTATATAGAAGTGTATATAGAGGGGGTATATATAAAAAGCAAAAAAACATCATGGCATCAGCACAACCCCAGAGCAGGCCCATCCTGTTTGCAATGACAGTGAGTCCCCTGAAAATTAGCAAGCAGTCACATAATTAAAGACTTTCAAGTGTAACATGCCCAGGGTAGAGGGAGAGACAAGATCAGGTTGCTCAAGCAGCCTTAATTCTGTCATTCACTGACTTTGAAGTGTTTTGAGTCTTGCAAGATTTAACAAAATGTTCTGTTAATGTAGGTGTGTTTGCGCGCTGGTCTGTGCATGAGCTAACATATATACTTCCACCTGCTGCTTGTATTCCTGTATTCTGCTGAGAGATAGAACATTTGCATTCACAGAGAAGGAGGAGTTAGTCTGCTGTGTCTCAGCTGACTCCAAGTGGTCTGTTCCATGCAGGGGTTGTATGAGAAGGCGCTGGAAGATAGCGAGAAGGCTTTAAGTCTCGACAAGGAGAACATCCGAGCGCTATTCCGGAAAGCGCGTTCCTTAAATGAACTTGGAAGACACAAAGAAGCATATGAGTGCAACAGCCGATGCTTGCTGTCCCTCCCACATGTAAGTTTTTGACATACAACTCATCTTGGTTTTTATGGCTCACAACCTTCCTCTCCTCAACATGCTTAGTATGAGGGCAGAGGATAGTGGAAGAGGAATCTTGGCTGTTCCCAAGAACATGCTTATGGCCAGGAATTCTGCCTCTCTGACTCAAAGACGTTTGTCCTCACATGTTTTTTCAGGCCAAGTCACCTCTTACAGATAGTGCCAACCAGGGACACCAGTTAGTGACAGCAGGTTCATGGTCTGTTTGTGAAGAGCAAACCCCTGCCCTAACAAAAGGTGAACTAAAGCCATGAAAGTGTTTTAATTGGCTGCTTTTATATCTCTAATGGAAGTGACTAGGAGCATGGGATAAATGGGAACTGGAGCTCTGGAAGGAAAATATGTATGGCTTTCCTGTTTTGGATAAAAATGTCTCACATTTAACTTACTGATTGCTAAGGCTAAGTGATCAAGCTTTTTATTTCTTGAAGAACACGCAAAGGTGTCCTTGACATCACGTGTCATAGTTATTTTTGTGTTCACAGGTGTGTAAATTTTTGCATGCAGAGGTGACTATCTGCATATATTGGGACCTAAATATTTTCCTGTTAGTGCTTTTGAGCATCCTCTTAGGCCAGATATTGATCAGGAAACCAGACTGTGATTACATGGATTCAAGTGAGCACTGTGCTGATTTTGGTTCTGATCCATCACAGTAATGTTATGACAAGAAAAATGCATCTGCCTCAGCGGGAGAAGTTAACTTTGCTTCATTATTAGTGTTATAGAAGCAACCTTTGAAAGCCTTGTTAGCAGTTAGTTATTCCTTTTGCATAGCTTGTGAATTCCAGCTTCTTTGACTTGGCAGAACAGGGTGAGGAAAACATATTAAAGTTATCATGTTTGGGGAGTCCCAAGGAACTGTTTTATAAACAAACCCTTTGATTAACAAAAGCATCTAATGTAGGTGTTCTTGTAAAGCCATATCTGGCTATATTTTACATTGCAGTTCAGCCACTTAATTTAATTTATATTTTAACCATGTAGTTATGTTTACATAGCTCTTGTTATTATCATTACAATCATCATGGTCTGAAGATAATTTATCAAACTTCTCTGTGTCAGGGAAGTTCAGCCTAAAAAACTCCATAGTGAGTGATCTGCATTTCCTATTCTAAACAACTCAGCCTTGTAAATTAACATACCCCATTGTCCTATTACCCGCTTAACAAAAATCATAAGCCTTCTCTGCATCAAAGGCAAGTCATGCTATCCGTCATTTCAGTGTTATTTCCATTACCCTCAGGAGCACATGGGTACTTCCATCTTGCATTGCTATAATTGCTGAGAACTTTGTTGTGGTCAAAACAGAGCCTGTCTTAAAACTTCTGGTGGTAAAGGATCTGCCACTCATTTGGCTCACTGTCTGTCAGAGTTAACTTATTTCTAGGTGCAGATACTCGGTGCTGCTAGTTTGCAGAAGTTCTCAGTATGATGAAGTTAATAATCCTCCGTGGTACACTTTTTTTTTTTGTATGGCATGGGGTGTTTTAGAAGAGGAAATGGACAAGCTACATTTTGTTTTTACTGAGTTCAGCGAAGATGGTGACAAGACTAATGCTGAGGGTGTGGGGGAGTGAGTGCAATCAAAAAATGGCACTCCAAATTGAAGAGAGAAGTTGCTGATACAGTAGACTGGAAGAACCAGAGGCTTCTCAGTTGTTGAAAGGGAAAGGACTCAACCTGCAGGGAGAAGGAGAGTGGAAAGACCAGCATGGCAAGTAGAGAGAAGAGGGCAGACTTCAATGGTGGAGATGAGGGAGGAGACGTTGGAACATTAAGGAAGGCTGTGTCAATAGATTGGGCAGATACTTTTTTTCTTCTGTGAAGAAACTGTTAAAGTACTCCGATATTTTTGCAAATAGGGAGAGAGAGGAAAGCAGAAGGAAACAGTTGCTGATGATATATAAGTGTAGAAGACTGTGGCAGGTTGTTAGTCTGGGCAGAAAGCCCATGGTGGTGTGTGAGTGGGCATGGACGCTGGGCAGGGAGGATGGTAAATGCCACACAGTGGGGAAAGCTGAAGGATCTGCTTGACTAAGCTGAGGCAGTTTAACTGGAGCTGGAAACAGTCAAAATGCCTTCTAGCTAGTACGTTGAAAACTGAGACTTGGTTTCGGCTTTAAAAACAAACAAGCAAAACAGGCTAGTGAGTCCTGTCTGCATATCAGAACTGATTATTAACTCTGCAGCTGGCAGAGAGGGAAGACATGCAGGCTCCTTCCCAGGCATGGAGACCTTACGGAAGCTGTACCAGCAGCCAGCATTGGCAGCTCCTTCAGCCAGCTTGCCAGCAGGACTCCTGAACCCTGTTTTTGCAGAGTGGTTGCTTTGTTGGAAGCAGATATTTGATTCTGATTTTCTGCAGCATTGAATGAGTGTAGGGCAAAACTGGTGCAACTGCAGCATCTTGGCAGGAGTGAATGACAAGAATGCTGAAGTCTGTCTGGACTCTCCTGGGGCTGCTCTGGAAATTATCTACCTGCTGCTGTCTAAAGTTGAGGCTTCTTGGTGCAGCCCAATGTGCATAACTGCATTCCTCTTTATTTCATTCTGTGTGCCACAAAGGCAAAACTGAAAATGTCCTGTCAATGGTTTTGTCCCCAGGATGAAAGCGTCACACAACTGGGACAGGAGCTTGCCCAGAAGCTGGGACTGAGGGTTAGAAAAGCATACAAAAGACCTCAGGTATGACTTCTTTTGTCTTAGAGGCTTTCCTTTGCTTGCACAGATTTACTTTTGCACAAGTAGTAGGTGTTGCTCTGCAGTTACAGACGTGTACACAACCTTGCAAACTCTTTAGCAGGCTGCTGGCAACCCTCCTTGTCCTGACCCTCTGACTCACTTTGCCTTGATCCATTTCTAACCCCACTGCTGCTCTCTGTCTACTGCCAGGATGTTTTCTGAATCCCTGGCTGAGCCAGGCTGGTGCTGCAGGAGGAACTTGCGATACAGTAGATGCCTGGTTTTTTTGTAGGAGAGGGACATGTGGCCTGATCCCAAAGCAGGTTTCACATTACAGTCCTCTCCCTGTTATGAGAGGGATGAGAAGGGTGGGATCCTCTGCTGCGTTGGAGGCATGGCTGGTTTTGTAGTGCAGTGGATCATGAAGGGTTCCTGCCCCATTTCTAGGTGTACACTTCTTTGTGGTGGGGGAAAGGCCTGTGCTTTGAGAGAGCAAGTACACACCTGGTCAGAAGCTAATTGACACCAGTGGCTGTATCCGTAACTTTGCTCTGCAAGGGAGTGCTGTGGGTGTTTAAATGTGTACCCTGGGATGGAGCTAGAGGGCGTCAGGCCACTGCTAGCCATCAAGCTGCTTTCCCATAAAGCTGCCTTGGTCACGGATTTAGTTCTCAGGAGCAGAGAACATGAGCTGGTAGCAGAGGCTGACATTTGCGTTTGCATCCTCGGCCCCAGGTGCGGCGGTGTGTTAAACAAAAGCAGCGTGTTCCATCTCCAGAGGGGCACCTTTGTAGCATGAGGTGGAGTGATTGGTGGGCATCTGGTTTGCAGAGAGCTCCCCAACAAACCTCACGTGTCATTTGCCTAAAAAACCTCTTTGTAGCAGTTCTCAACGCTCCCAAATGATTCTGTCTCAGAGAAAGGGAAATTTGTGGGGAAATACTTTTCATAGCTGTTCACTGTGTTGGCCTTGCCACCTTTTTTTGCTGCTGTCATGTTGCTCAACTGAGATGGGCATAAACCACCTGTATATTAGAAATATAAAAATTAAACACTCCAAAATGCTTTTTATTATTTGAAATTTTGTGACTGGTATTTTGTTAACACTTTGCGATCTCTTGTGTTGAGTTCCAGCTTTCACTCCAATACTGTAATGGCTTCCCAAAGTAGTAATTTTTTAATGAAAAGCAAACCCTTCTGTTTCCCAAGGAAGTTTTTTGCCTCCTGATTGTGGGTCGGATGTTCTGAGGTGTTCAGAACAATTATATGTCCCTTTTCAGTGCTGACAGACATGTACCCATGTGTCACAATGGGGTGACCTTTTGGATTGGCTTTTATTTTTGGGCAGTGCTTGGAAGGAAACTGTGTTGTAACCCAGCTTTACCTAGTTTATGAGCATTTATAGGCTGAATTCTACTCTAAGACCTCTCTCTTCCTTGCAGCAGGAATTGGAAACATTCTCACTACTCAGTAATGGCACATCAATCAATTCGTCAAACCAGGTAGAGTTTGCATTCTGTGGTTGTTACTGTTTATGGACTGTGCTACTAGAATGTGTTAAGGTTTTATTTACATGCAAATTTATAACTGTCTTTTAGGTTTGAACTGTTTTAATTAGTGTTTTCTGCTTTTAAGGAATATTGCCAAGAAATTAATTTATTTGAAAACATTTCTACTGATGTAATTTTTTGTCAGTAATTAGATCACCGAAGATGCTTATTTTTCCTAGTTATTGTGAATGTTTGCTTTCTCTTGCATTTTAAATAAACTTTTGTTTTCAAGTTTTGCATATCTAACAACAAAGCTAAGTAAAAGACAGAAAGTGCAACTGCTGAAGAAACATACAAAATTAAATCCCGTGATGTACTGAGCAAGGTACATACACAGTTTTTGTATTGTTTGTATTGTCCTGGGAGATCCAGCTGGGCAGGGCAGTGTACAAATACTAAGGTAAAATACAAGAAATTGCTGGTTTCCTTTTTCTACCACTGAGCAAAAAACCCTCCCAACAAACAAGCATTTGCTGTTTTTACAGGCTCTTTGGTACTTCACAATGCTTCTTAAAGCAAACGAACGATAAAACTGTAAACATTGTCATTTTGTACAACAAGATGGGATACTAAAGAACTAGTTTACCTCTCAAAGTTCAGTGATATGGCTTCATGTCTTTCTAGTAAGGCCAGTCAGCTTTCTTTAATAGTTGTGCCTAGTTTTTAATTTGAAAATCTTTTCCTTTTGTAAGAGTTGAAAATAGTGCAAAACCCATTGTAGTAGATGCAATATCACAAGATAAATGCTTTACTTGTGCCTTTTTAAGCTTCAGCTAAAGGCACACATACTTACCTCTGTTTATGTTTCTGTAAAATATGGACTCAATTTATTCCTTGCCTTGAGCTCCAAGTCAGCAGTTGTCTTGGCGGATACATTTTCCTGTTTTGAATTTGCTGTAGAAGTTTGTGGTTGTTAGATTGCAAAATATATGAACTAAGAAAAGGAACGTTGTGTAAGATCAGGCTAATCAGATCTCCCATGCAGTCGGCTGACCAATTGGTGTGTCCTGGGACGTGGCACACAGTGTTCTCATCCACACATAAAGTACCCTGTTCTATGCATGGAGTTGCTCACATGGTTGGATATTGTGCAGGCATGGTTCTCCTTTGCAGCAAAAGGGTTTGTCGGCTGTTGAAGGTAAACATGGATAGGTTCCTTGGATTAATGGCCTCCTGAAGTTCATTGGTTTTACTGTTCTAGCACAGAAAGAGGCCATAAAGGAAAAGACAGGGTCATATACATTTATGTCTATTTAAACATTAATTTCTCACAATATTTTTCCTCTTCTTTTTCTTACATCCTCTTTGCAGACTACTTGCAATGGATTGGGCTCAATAGATGACATCGAAACAGGTAAAGATATCTCTCTCCTCAGACTTTTGTGGCTTCAGTATGATATGTGACCAGGCTGGCAGGCTTGAGAGGTTCATCAGCTGATTTGTGTCTCCTCTGCACACTCCCAGCTTTGGTCACAAGGAGAAGCAAAATGTGGTGCACAGCAGGAGTGCTTTTCTTGCAAAAACAGCTTTTTGTCCAGGCCCAGTGAGAGATGCATCTGGGAATTAAAAGGGTCTGCTGAGGTACACAGCTCTCTCCAGTTGTTCTTTCTTAAAGCTGTGCTTGGCAAAGCTTCTGAAACTCTGCTCCAAGCCAAAACAGTTCAGATAAAGTGAAGTTAAGGTTGTTTGTGCTCTGAGTGCATATGGTCCTCCAAGACACTGAGGTGGAGGAATTGAAAACAAAAGGAGTTGTGAGGGCCCCAGGGAGAGCTGAGTTCAGGGTTAGGCATCCAGGAGGAGAAGAAGGAAGACTAACAAGGTTGCTTTTCTCATGCTGGGAAACAAGTGACCTTAACTCTGCCCCTGTAGAAAGGCTTGCTACCTTGTGTGCTGGAGCGCCGAACTTCTGCCTCTGAGCATATCAGCCTTTGTTCCCTTGTAAGGTAGCTCTGTGTGTGAAGGTGAGTGCTTACCACCACAAGTAGCAATTGCTCTTTTTATAGAAAGAAACTAATTTCATGATTAGGGTGCTTTGGAAAACATGTTAGTTCTCTGCTGAATGCCAATTCGGTATCTGATTGCTACATGAGATCATAAGACCCAGTTCTGTGAATTAAGGAGAGTTTTTCACGTTATCTTGCTGTGCTAAAATTAACTGGACTCCTACTACAGAGTAACGAATGACTGCATCCAGTAAGCTCTTTATCTAATCTGGATTTGGTGTAAGAGCAGCGTGCCACCTTTGCTGCAGATTAGGCAGACAGAGCCTTTACTGCTAGGAAATCTTTGCAAAAGCACTGGAATTATGTGTTATCCTATTGCCCTGAGAGCAGTGTTCCACCAGGATGGCTGTGGGTGCTGGATACCCTGAGAGTTTCAGATACGAAGTTTTTTTAGCAAGGGTTTTTTTTGTTGTTGTCTTAAGATGCAAACTCTTGAAGCCCTTTCCTTACACATTTTGCTTGAAGTCATCTGATTAACTCAGCCCAGTCCTGCAGAGAGATCATGGCTCACATCTGGGTCAGTATGGCCATTGGCCAGCTAATGCACTAGGGAAGCACTGCTGTTTTGGAGAGTGGCGCTAGAAACAATGCTTTTAAAAGCTCTGTATTTGCCCCTCGGGGACAGGCAGGTATATGGCCAGAGAAGCTGCCAGCTGGCGCGGCTTGGTATGGGAGACTTAGTTCATGGGAGTGTATGGACAAGAGCTTAGGATAATGTGTGGGGCTGAGAGTGATGGCAGGGGCAGAAATCAGCAGGTGTGGGTGTGCCTGTCAGCTACTCATCAAAGAAAGCTGTTTTATTCTTTTAAGATGGAGCAAATGTTAGGGGAATGCAGAGGATGCATGAGCATTCTGTAAGGAGAGTACATGAGATGTGGGTATCGCAGCTGGTCAGTGAGGTCAGCAGATGGGGTGTCCTGAGGAAAGCAGGAATGGGAAAGGAGAGATTGGAAAAAAGATTGAACAGAGTAGCGTGGGAGGAAGTGGCTGAAGGAATGACAGGGTTTGGCTGGTCTGGGAGAGGGGAGTGGACATCTTCCTTCTTCCACTTGCAAGTAGTGGAACCTGTTGATCCCTGCTCTTCTCCTTGCCCTTCACGTGCACTCAGCTGTGGAGGATCCCATGTTATTGTCTTGCTTTTGGTCATGCATTCAGCTTTTCTGGGTTTGGGGCCTCTTAGGGTGTGTGAGGGCCTCTTTTCTTTGCTTCCCAGTCTGAGTGGAAAATGCAGGGCCTCATTCATTCCTCAGAGAAGGTCTGAACTGCTAGATCCTTTGGGGCCCTGTCATTGTGCACCCTTTTGCTCCCTGTGCACGTGTCCCCATCCCTTCCGGCATGTTCTGAACTTCTTGTTGGCCTCTGTAGGGATCTTGACAGTACTCCAGATTTAAACATCTGAAAAATGGGAAGGCACAAGCCATCCCTTTGTACTGCAGGGAATCTGGCCAAGCTTCCAGCCATGAGGGAAGCTGGATGGTGGCTCCCTGGCGGCTGGGGGTTCTGCACCAAAGGGAGATGAGATGAGAGAAGTCATTGGAAAGGAGGCATGGGGTTGGAGCTGACCCTGATTTGTGGGGCAGCTGCAAAACTAAGGACATGCACGGCCTTCCTTTGAGTTGCTTCCTGTGGGAAATGTATTCAGCTGCAGCACTGAAATCCTGTATTGGATCCCATAAGGTACAACGTGTGCTTTCCTTCAATGGCATGCTTGAGGATGTGGAGAGGGACCTGTGTCTGTTCCTTGCCACTTCCACTGCTTTCCCTGCCTTTTGTCACAGCTCAGCCTCCAGTGCCTTGCACAGTGACCTTTGCTGTGGTCCATCCACGTGGACCACTCACAACAAATACTGGCAGAAAGGTTGCAGAGGTTGGTGCTTCTGGTGGGGTTAGAGATAGGGGGCCATGCCTGTGTGTGTCATCTCTGCTGTTGTTTTGTTCAGGACTTGGGGGTTTGCTGGAACTACTAATTTGCTGCACTCTCTAAGAAGGCACCAGCACATTCCTGGGCCAGTGAATGAGGAGTACACAGACAGTAACTGGGCTCACTCGCCCGGTCCCTGATGCAACGGGATGGCCGAGTTCTCGTGGGGGCTGAGTGAACAGACCTGGTACAGACAGGATGCAGCATTTCTTGCTGCAGGATCAAGTTTTGTGTCTCTGAAGCTTGTCTGGTTTCTTTCCCAGTCTTATCAGTCTTTCTAATAAAAGCTATTGTCTCTCCTTCCAAACTTTGCTTTGCTTTTACAGCCTTAGTCTGTTGCAGCTACAGCGCAGCCAATGGGAGGAGTGGGTGAAGATAGCATCTTTGTCTTATTTCTTTTCTTTTATTCCAGGACATCTGCACAGGGGCAGAATTAAGGTAGTTTGGGTGCTTGGTTTGAGAACTGCAAATGTAACGCTACATTTTCCAAATTTCTAACATTTGAACTTCTTTTTTTAACCTTTAATTTTTTTGAGAATAAAATGCTCTTCTGTGAAAAATATGTGCTTGCAACCTTAACTTCACTTAACAGAGGTTTATATTGCATGATGGGAACATCTTACTACTTCAGTAATGTACTGGAGAGGGGAAGAAACCTTAGAGAAAACCACTGCCTCTTTCCTGCCTCAACCCTGCCTCACACGAGTTCCCAAGGGCATATTTGCTGATTTGCAGATGTTGAGGGGGGAAATGGGTAGCAATCTCCCACTTGTGGACATCAGGAAAGACTCAAGAGCAGGGAATTTACTTGGGTGAGGACAGTTGAGTGAGGCTGATGGGGATTTTTGGGACACACTGTTAGCACAACCTGATCTGAGCACTCAGTCTCTGACTCTCCTCCCAACAGGGCCTTGTGTGTTTTATCTTCTTCCATTTAGGATGCCTGGATTTTTAGAGAGGGTGTGCAAGTAAGCAAGCTTTCAGCTGGGATATCAAAGCTCCAAGGAGTAGAGAGGGCAGTGATCTCTGCCAAATGCATTAGTGATGAACATTAAAGAAAACACCAGCTGGTGGGTTATAGAGAAGTTGGATTATGTGCCCCTGGCCTTTAGTCCTGGCCACTTTGGAATTTAGTAACTGCTTGGCCACAGGTTTTGTGTTGTTCCTGGTTGCTGTACGTGCTTACCAAATCCTGACAGTCAGACTGGACACTGGCCCTTAGAATGTATTTCAGCTATTGATGAGCCATTGGAGAGTGGGAGCAAAAATGAAAGGGCAAGTACTCTTCAGACTAGAGCCTCTCCTCTCAGAAAATTGGCATACTTGTTTTTTGTGATTTGATGGAGTTGTACAATATTGGTTTTGCCATGTTGTGCTCTATTTGCCTCCTGCAAGAGGCTCTCCTGGTGACTGGCTCTGTTCTTCTCTCATCACAGACTGCTCTATGGACCTGCAGTGCCTCCCAGCTCCTGTGGCCACCTCCATCCCTGTGAACGAGGGGCTGACCCCTTTGCCCTCTGACTCAGATGCAAAGGCCTTGCCCACCTCGCTTCCTGCTGCCAGCTTGCTCCCATCTCCAGACTGTGTACCCTTGCCAGTGCCTGAGAACGTGGAGGACTTCACAGATGGGGACATCATTGGGGAAGAACTAGACTCTCTCCTGGATTCCCTTGCTGAAGGGTCACCATACCCTCTGGTAAGCGTGGGCACTGCATGGGTCCCCTGCTTCTTTGTTCTAAATAGGTCCTTGGAGGTCCTTGGAGCATGAGGATGTGCGTGCTGCCTCTCTCTCTCTTTCTGTAATTCTTTTCTCCTCTCTCTTCCTCTGGCAAAACTCATTCATTCTTTCCTTTATTTCTGCTACTGTGAGTATGTAGAGTCCTCCTCCAAGCCTGCTTTGCTGTGTGCAACTTCGGGGAGCTGCCTCTCAAAAGATACCCAAAGTAGCCCTCTCCTGACATCTCCTTCCACCTGGCCTCTCATGTCCATGCAGTTGAAGCAAGTCTGAGAGCAGAAATGAGTATGGTGAAGTAGGAATGATGGATGTATTTTATACAGTGGGCATGCTCTAATCTTTTATTTTGTGCAGATTGCACTCAGCTCTTTGAACAGGTCTGGGAGCTGCATAGACAATCTGTATTCATACTTTTGTTGGATTTTAGTTGCCAGTGTTGCTTATGTGAGCCACCTTGGGTCTGGAGGCACTATACTGATTGTCGTGTTGGAAAAGCCCTGATGAGAGGTGCCATGAGTCATGATCATTACCCTGGCCTCACCACTGTGTGTACTCAGCTGCATTGTTCCTGAGCCTGAGCTGGTTTAAGTACCCAGCACAGAGCACTGCCTTGCAGGCTGATGAACTCAGGTATCCCAACACTTCCTCAGGGATCCTGGTCCAGACTGTTTGCAGTACAGAAAAATTGGAAGGTCTGTGGGAAGTCTGCAGGTGGATTGAGCTGCCAGGTATCCTTTTGCTCCAGCTAATACAACACACCCTTCACTGAGAGCCTGTTGCTCTCTGTTGTCATGGTTTGACCCTAGTCAGCAACTAAGTGTCAGACAGCTGCTCACTCACTCCCTTCCTGCTCCTTCCCCAGTGAGGAGGATAATTGAAAAAAACCCAAACTTGGGGCTCAAGATAAGAACAGTTTAATAAGTGAAACAAAATAAAATCCAATATTAATGACAGCAATAATAATAGAAAAGGAGAGAGAGGGAGGAATAAAACCCAAGAGAAACAAGTGATGTACAATACAATTGCTCACCACTTGCTNATGCCCAGCCTTCTCTGAGCAGCAGTCAGTGACCGTGACCAACTTCCCCCAGCTTATATTCTGGGCATGATGTTCTATTGTATGAAATACTCCTTTGGCTTGTTCAGATCAGCTGTCCTGGCCATGCTCTCCCCCATCTTCTTGTGCACCTGCTCACTGGCAGAGCATGGGAAGCTGGAAAGTCCTTGACTTAGAGTAAGCACAACTTAGCAATAACCAAAATATCAGTGTGTTATCAACATTATTCTCATGCTAAACCCAAAACACAGTGCTGTGCCAGCTACTAAGAAGAAAATTAACTCTATGCCAGTCAAACCCAGGACATCTGTTTTCAGTCTTTGCTCCTTAATACTAATTTGCTATTTATCCTCCTTCCTGCTCCTCTGAAGTCTCTGGTCCAGGGCACCATTCCTACCAACCTGCCAACAGAGATGCCCCAGTTGATTCCTGTGTTTCCGGGGGGAACTCCGCTGCTGCCTCCAGTTGTGACAGCCAGCATCCCCGTCTCCACTCCTCTGCCACCTGCCTCCTTTGGCCTGGTGATGGATCCCACCAAGCAGCTCTCCTCCTCCTCTGTCCTGGATGCCTTCGAGGCTCCACCAGGAGGAAGTGGCAGCTCCACTTTAGATTCGCTGGATTCCCTGGATCTGCTTCCATACACAGATACACGGCTTGATGCCCTGGACTCCTTTGGGACAAGCAGGGGGTCGCTGGATACCTTGGATTCCTTTGCCATCGGTAAGTGTGGAGTGATGAGGTTTTGTGTTGCCTTAGCTGGGAATGCGTGCCAAAATTATTTCCTTCAATGCTGAGGACATCTGTCTTGTAGCTTTCTCTGCTGGCATGGCAGAACAGGAATATAAATGTAGAAGAGGGCAGGGAATTGTCTTGGACAGAGTAACTGATTATGTTTAGCTCAAAAGTAATGAAGAAGGCTGTAGGTGTGTAATCCCAGATAACCAGTACGTGTATGGAGTGAAATCTAAAGAGGAGAAAGGAACACAAAGGTATAATGATGAGTGATGAGATTTAAACTTGGCTTGGTGTCCAGAACACCTCCCTTGGCACAATTTGCTGGACTATAGCACGATTCCTTCACCCTCCTCCTCAATGACTCTTTGACACTTTGCACAAAGTGAGCAGAATGGTGATGACTGTTTTAGATGATACAGGACATTGTCGTGCTAGGCAGAATGGTAGAGGCCAAGGTAGGTCTTTCCCATCTCTGGATTCAGGGCAATGGGTGTCCTCTTGAATGGGGCTCTGCACTTTCATGTCACAAGGAGAAAAGCTGTGGAGGATGGTGGGCAAAGACTAAGTCCCCTCCTGTTCAGGAAGGAAGTGGGCTTCCTCTTGATAACTTGTTCCCAGTATTGCAGTACATTGTCAGCAAAAGTATTTTGAGAACAACAGAGATTGGCCAGTCAGCACTTGAACACTCACATTCACCTCAGTTTTGGGTTGCCACTTTAGAAATGCCTGTGCTCACCAGCATAGAGTTGGGTTCAGTTGGGACAAGAAGGCCTTTCCTGGAGTTTTTCCAAGTCTAGACAGATGCTTTAGGAAGAAAGTATTAACACATTATGAAATAAATAAAGCAAATTAATTTAATAGGTTTTTGTCTGTGCTTTTGTGAATAGAACTGCCTCTGAGAGTAAAATGATTGTTTTTGTTTTGTGGGCCTCTTTTCCCCTTCTTTTGCCTAGAAGAAACTAGCTCTCAGGAACTGCGACACCCACCTGGCAGCCAAAAACCAGCCCCAGTGGTGAGTGAGCTACTGCCCCATGCTGACATCCCGGGGTGCTCTGGAGCCAAGGTAGTAGTGGTGGTACTAGTGGTCACTTGTAGGTAATTTGGGCCCCTCTTCTTACCCTGCCCTGGTGAGTGTTGCCTCCCATGTTGTGGCAAGGCAGGTAAAAATTCCCCCAGAGTCAGTAGGAAGACATTTGTTCAATCTTTTTTTCATCCATAACTGCATATTGCCAAGGTAAACATGGTGTGACCAAGGTTGTAGGGTCAGCAGGGGATCATGGAGGCCGGTGTCCCACTGTATCTGGCAGCCACATAATGCTCCAGGATAGGGCAAAGCAAGCCAACTTTGACTTCAGGCTACTAAAGTTCTTTGCTGCTCTCTGCCGCTGTCAGGAGGCTTCTCCAGATATTCTGCCTCTGTCCTACGTCTCCAGTCTTGGAGAAAAAGGGGAGGATTAGCAAGCTTGGAATGAAAGTTATTCTTGAGTTCCTGTCACCTGCTGGCCCTATTAACATCAATGTAAATATCCCTGAAGATTGACTGATAAGCAGTTTGGGTTTTTTCTTAGGTTGGGATAAGATTGATTTAAAAGTCTTTCATTGCAGAGTAGGTTGCAATGGAAGGAATGGGAAGGAATGAGGGGGGCATTTTGTTCTGTGGCTCGTGACAGAAAACTGAGGTCTCTTACCAGCAGGAAAGAGGCCTGTCTTTGAAGTGAACATAGCACAGTGTTCATTCTCTTTGAAAATGTTGCATGCATCTCTTCTGGAAATGTCATTTCAGATGTGAACATTTTGATGAGAGAGGAAATGAAAAGGTTTTGAGAGACTGGAGCAGGGCAGGGGGTTAGAGAGGTTTCTTGCCCATGTGGTTGCAGAGCTGAACAGAGAGGTATGTGTGTTTTCACTCAGGTCAGCCTTGGTGGAGTGAGTCACCCCGCTGTCCCCAAGGCCACCGAGCACCTGCTGTCCCAGCCTGAACCAGTAATGCCCAACACGGCCCTGCTGGTGAAGAACCCCCTGGCGTCTACTCATGTTTTCAAACAAGCCTGTCATATCTGCTACCCCAAAACAGGTGATGCATTTGCTCTGCCACCAGAGCACTGGCACAGATGAGGAATTGGCTTTCCCCAGGCTGATGGGGTTATTCTCTCTGGCAGGGCCCAAGGCTGGCGATTACACCTATCGGGAAGGCTTGGAGCACAAGTGCAAGCGGGACATCCTGCTGGGCAGGCTGAAGAACTCAGAAGACAAGACCTGGAAGAGGATCCGTCCTCGCCCAACCAAAACCAACTTTGTAGGATCCTATTATCTGTGCAAAGGTGATCTGTGGCGGTTGGTCGCCGGGAAGGGGATGTGCCAGGGGAGACTGGGAGGGAAATTCTGTTTGATGTTGCCTGCTGGCTGTAGGGATCAGCTGCTGTCCCATCAGCAGCCTATGGACTGGATGGCTCAGTACAGTGAAGGGCAATGAGCTGCCATGTTGTGGAGAGCAGGCAGCTTCTAAAGTGGTGGAGCAGAAGAGTTCCAAAGGCTCAATGAGGTGCTGCACGCAGTCGAGCGCTCAGAGCTGCTCTGCTGACATGGGCTTTACTGAGAACCTGCCTCCTGTACATGTGCTCACATTAGCCCCACTCAACTCAACTGCCCCACGGCAGGGCTGTGGTTCTGCCTAGGGAAAAGCATTCTCTGCCTCCTCCTTTGCTCCAGCCCATCCCACTGTACATGCAGACAGTGTGGCCAGACTGGTTCCCTGAGGCATTTGTCATTACAAAGTACCTAATGGGGTGGGGAGATTGCAAAAGCCAAGCTAAAATGGCTCCTTTCTGCTGGGCCTATGGGAGAACTTAATCTGTATTGGCTTTAAAAGGGGTTAGTTAAGTCATGATCTGTCCCTGGCCAGGCACTGAATTAAAGCTGGCCTCTGTTTTGAGATGGTTTCCCCCATAGCAACATTACTGGAGATTGTCACCATTCAGTAGTTTGCATTAACTTTCCTGAATGTCTTGATATAGGTGAACTTAGGGAGGAGATGTCTTTTCCTTTCTCTTTTAGCTCTGTGTTTTCTTGCTTTCAGTTCCTTGTGAGGCGTGGGCAGTGGGAGGAGATGAGAGAGAGTTTAGTTTCTGACTGGGCCACCCTGCCTGTGTGGTGGTGTGTGCTGTTTGTTGCTTTGTAGATATGCTTAACAAGCAGGACTGTAAGTACGGGGATAACTGCACCTTCGCGTACCACCAGGAAGAGATCGACGTGTGGACGGAGGAGAGGAAGGGGACCCTCAACCGTGACCTCCTCTTTGACCCGCTAGGTGGGATCAAGCAGAGCAGCCTCACAATTGCCAAGCTCCTCAAGGAACATCAGGGCATCTTCACCTTCCTCTGTGAGGTACAGAACTGGTGGGAGGGGGCAGGCATCCATTATCTCTTCAGTATGTATCTGGACCACTGATACGTTGATAGTTGCCACCACCAAAATATGGTGGGATGACTCACACANCCACTTCGCCTTCTGAAGGGCAGACTTTAGCCTATTTAGGAGCCTGGTTGACAAAGTACTGAAGTGAAAAGGAGTCCAGGAAGGTTGGACATTCTTCAAGAAGGAAATCTTAAAGGTACAGGAGTAGGCCACCACCTGGGACTGTATGTCCTAGCCAGTGCCCTGCTCCCAGAAGGACAGTGAGCACTGTATGTAGCTGCATAGGAGAAAGGAGTAGTTTTCCTCCTTAGCTCTGCAGCTGAACCAGGTACTTACAGCCTCATGGGATCACCTGTCTTTTCCTCCGTCTTGAGATGTTGCTTTGAATTGTAATTTAGCCCCAGTTACTTTAGAAATCGGAATTGCATAATGCGGAAAATCCCCACTTGATGTCTGTGCAGAGCTACTGAGTCGGTCAGTTGAGAATTGCCTCATATCATCTTTTAATGCTCTGCAGCACAGAGTTCCCCGTGTTGGCAGCACATGTAAAGGGACGTGTTCTTTGCTGTGAAGTGGCTGTTCTTTTATTTCTCCCTTGTTCTTGTTCTGTTGTCTAACAGGGAAAGAATATGCGGCTCTGACCAAAATTTTTCCAACCACAATGGAAAATACTGTTGAGAATAAGCCAAAAAATGTTGTCCAGAAGCTTTTCCAGAGATTGACTTGCTTTATTTTAAAGCCCTACCACAAAGTTTTCACCACACTTCTTTCTAACTTTGAACATTAGAATAGGCTGGCTCTGGTTCTTCTTTCTCTTCCAAGCGAAGTCACTCTGGTTCACTGCTCTCTAAGATTTTCCCAGTATGCTAATTCTTCTCTTCTCAGATTTGCTTTGACAGCAAACCCCGGATTATCAGCAAAGGGACCAAGGACACACCATCTGTCTGCTCCAACCTTTCTGCAAAACACAGTTTCCATGACAACAAGTGAGTGAACAATTTTTTCTCCTGATGGGAACCATCTCTCACAAGTCCAGCCAGTTTAACTCCAGGGCTCTGGTCTCTTTCTTCCTTTCCTCCCTATGGGTTCCAATCATAGGACAGCTCAAATCATGATAAATAGCACTATGGGCTTTACCCTGCATGTTTGCTCCTGGTGCTGAGGGATTTCAGGCATCAGCAAAGCCCTTTGGAGTTAGTCTGTTAAGTTTTCCATTGACTTAATTTGCCTTTCAGTTTGGCCTTTACAAAAAGGTCGAAACAAAGATCCTCTAGCTCAGGATCCTGCCTCTGACTGTCTGGTAATGAATGTTTAGGAGAACAAGTATAACAAACATGTCAAATACACAGTCATGCAATTGCTTCTGGTTCCTGGCAACCTGAGACGTAGGAGATGCTGAACCAGAGGAGTTGGTATCTTTGCTGCGTATTTTGAAACGTCTGATCTCTGAACTTAAGCAGAGCATCACCCATGTGCTGAAGGTGGAAGTAACTACCCAGGCTTGATAGGGTGGGAGGGCAGGGGTTTGCTTTTCCCAGAGGGAATCTGTCTCTCCTGGAGTCGATTTGCTTGTGTCCTTTGCCTGCCCAGTCAAATGTCTGGATGTCATGTGTAAGGAGGAGGTGGGGAGGGTTTGATCCTCTGGTGCTTTGTATTTTTCTGCAGGTGTCTGGTCCACATCGTGCGTTCCACCTCCCTGAAATATTCCAAGATCCGTCAGTTCCAGGAGCACTTCCAGTTCGACGTGTGCCGACACGAGGTGCGTTATGGCTGCCTGCGGGAGGACAGCTGCCACTTTGCTCACAGTTTCATTGAGCTCAAGGTCTGGCTGCTGCAGCAATATTCAGGTGAGTGGGACTTGGCTGGTGTTGTGTATACCTGCGTTTCTTCCAGTGTGTGCCCAGGGCCAGTTGAGAGGGGAAGAAGGTGATTTGGGAGTACTGAGAAGGTGTCACTCACTTGTGTATATTACTTACTCTGCCTCCTCAGGGACACAGAAGAGAGGACTAAGGTGTTCTGTGAGGTGATTTGGCCCTTGTCCATTTACAGAAACAGTGCTATCATAATTTGCAGACCAGAAAGCCTTTCCCTTGGGACCAGCTGAATAAATTAAAATGATAATTAGGTAGAGCTGAATCCCAAGAGGTGTTTGGTGCTTAGATCTTGTGCAAATGGCAGTTGGACCCCTGAGTGAACATCTGCTGCAGTGAGAATGGCAGCATGCACAGGTTATTTTGGTCTTTATATAACCAAAGCAGTTGGTTATATAAAGAAGGCTGTGCATCTCCAGTTTCTCAAAACAAATTCACCAGCAGCAAGATACTTGGTGTTTCCCAAAAAGCCTTTGATGACGTGCCTCAGGAGAAGGATTATACTCAGGGAAAGCATATGACACTGCCACATCTGGCACTTTCAGTCCTGTCTCTTTGTCTCTGTCTGATGTATTGGAGGTTTTCTCTGGCTGCTCTCCTGTTGGCTGTGTAGATACTGGTCCACCCACAGTGCTACCCTACATGCTTTTTCACCACAGGGTCTCATTTAGTGCAACACCCAGCCTGGTAATGGGAGTATTTCAGAGAGGAAACACATTATGGATGTTTCTCACCATTCTTTGATGTCATAATTGATGTTTAGTGCAGTCCTTGGCCTTGGCTTCAGTTCATGCGGGACAGTGATGAACAAGTAGCACACTGTGGCAAATGCCATCTTTAATCTTTCCGTTTGCCCTCATTTACTTGTGGCCTCAGGAAATTAAAAAATTACAGCTCTGGAGTTTCTAAGCACGTTGCCTGTGAGTCATGGGCCACCATTGCTGCCAATTGCATGCTTGTGATACTGCTCATTGTACTCTGGGCACTCTAATATTCAAGTACCTTGCTTTTTTCCCCATCCCATGGTTGGTTTATTTTTGTTGTTTTGGGTTTGGTTTTGTTATTCGAAAAGTTTCTTTGCTCCCTTCTCCCTTCCCTCTGTGTTTCTTCCTCTTCATCCTGCAGAAGAAATAGACTGATTTTTTTCTTCTTGCCTTCTTGAAGAAATGATTTCAAAAGGGAGGCTGAGGAGATGAAACAAGCAAGGAGTTAAGCTGCAGAGGTGATCATTAAGCCTTGTGCTTATTTCCACCTTTTCCAACAATAGGAGAGATGTTATCTTGTAGGGTTTTTTTCTGCAGGGCTGTATATATGAGCCTGCTTTCCTTGTGAGTTTGCTTTCCTGGAGTAGTAGTTTATTACCTCTCCTAAGTGTAGCCTTCATTATGGAAACCAAGATGGAAGGTAATTGTTGTCATTCTCTGGGAATGCTTTAGCTTTGGAGCAGAAAGTTTCATTTGGGCACTATTTGCTCAGCAAGAATAGGAAGAGAGAAGCTTACATTTGAAGCACTTCACAGCCATTTGAGCACTTACAGAGCTTTTGGCTTTGTTCATGGGGATAAAGGATTGTATTAGTGGAGTAAAGGTTCCCGAGATCTGAAAATTGGACAGGCAGGACTATTTTCTTGTTCACTGTGGCTTTTCACAGACATCTCTTGCTATCTTCTTCCACCAATGGTAATACCAGACTCTTTGTCTTCACTAATGATGTTGCAAAAGATGCTGAAGTATTATAAGTAATCAACACATGGGCCTTTTGGTTCCCAGATAATTTCTTTGTGACGGTTCACGCTTTGGAAAGCTGATAGATTGGAAACCATCCTTTCACATTTGGGAGGGTTTTTCTTTCCCAACCACCACATTTCTAGACTGTATTGTTGAGTTAGTTCAGACTTCTGGAACTGGAAGAAGGCAGTCACAAGAACTACGTTTGAAATTCAGTCTTCTGACAAGACCTGTATATGCTTTGCCCTTTGGTTCTGCACCCCAAGGATCACAGGTGTGCAGAATGGAGAAGGTGGGAGCTGCTTCAGCCCTTTCCCTGCCAGGTCCAGTGCAGCATGTTACCTTTTTGATGCGGTTTTCCCAGCTTTAGAGTTTTTGTCCCCGAAGTAGAAATCAGCATTGTGTCCAACCCTGGAATACCTGGACGTGGCAGAGGGAATTGCAATTTTTCTAACTCTACACCATTTCTTCTGGGATTAATGGTTAAGAAGTAGAATGTTCACCAACAGCTCTGATCTGTGAACAGTACCAGCTATGCAGTAGCTGCCATTTTAAAGGCCTGAGCAAACGTTCTTGAAAATGGTGAAGTTCCCTGGATGCTTTTCATCCTGTTCAAGCCCTGTGCAAGTGGCAGTAGTGTTGCCTGACAGGGACATGAACAGCCAAAATCACAGATAAGAAAACTGAGGTCAGGAATGCTATGACTTACCCAAGCTACACACAGTCTAAGCTGAGATGAAAACTTGTGTTTGGTGGCCCTTAAATTCTGGAACGTGCTGTCTCCCAGATCAATGATTGTGTTTATGTAATGCTCCTGGGGAACATCCCACTTCAGTAAGGAAAGCTGTAGGCATCAGCAAAGCAATCAAATTTACAATGTCTGTGTCCTGGGGAGGCTGCATCAAGGCCATCCTCAGCACCCCCCTTGTTGCAATCAGCTGCCTGTGCAAGGTATTTGCTTCAGTTTGTTTTGGCAGCTATCTTGGGTCTTTAGAGCACTTAATAACTTGAACAACCATCTAGCTGGCTGGTGCTAACAGAGGCTGGTCCCTCACCACTTGAGCTGGTCAGGAGCTAATTCCTTAGATAAAGTCTGACCAGTCCTTTTTCTTGTTGTCTCATGTTGTATTTCTAATATCTGAGACCTTGCAGATCCTTCCTTGCCGGTTACTTCCTAGCAGCTGTTCCTTGGTTGGTTTTGCTGTTGGTCTTTCCTTGCTGCCTTGGTTGTGCTTGGTGTCTATATATGTCGAATTTCAACTTTCTTCTTTGCCTATTGATTGATGGGGAGCCCCCTCAACTTGAAGATGTAACAGGCTAATTAATCCCAGCAGGTAATAGATGAGACTTCTGGGATCTTGGAGATGCTAGATGCCTCAGTGGGTATCTGTGATCTTCCAAGCTAGAAGCAAAAACTCCATATACAGTAGATCAACAGGAACAAAGCACTGCCTTTAGGACCTTGGTAGAATCTGTTGATAGGGTGTTGGGAGACAGGCCTGGTCAAGCTCTTGACCCTAGCGAAGAATTATTGGCTTAGAGGCAGTGTCTGGGTCCTTTGCAGACTGCCTGAGCAGAAAGCCGGGTCTGAACAAGCCCAGGAGACCGAACTCTTCTCCTTTTGTTTGGCTTGTGTAGACAGTAGTTTCCTTAGCAAGGCATTAGACACGTTCTGTGGTGGGTCCTATCACAACCCAGTCCTGACATTACCAGGGGGACTGCTGGGAGCTGTCAGCCACTCAGGGGTTACTAAGCCCAAACTAAGTCTGCAACCCCTCCTTCTCTTCTCTTGGCCAAAGCAGTGTAGCTCAATTCTGTCTCCTTTTTGTTCCCAGGAATGACCCACGAAGATATTGTGCAGGAGTCTAAGAAGTACTGGCAGCAGATGGAGGCACATGCCAGCAAACCAGCCAACAGCGTGGTAAGTAAGGCCCATCTAGGGCTCGGAGCCTGATTTTGCTCCCAATGGTTACAGCCCTTTCTCTCTTTTCCTCCCACTGCTGTGCCTGACAGGTCCCAGGCAGACCAGGCTGGCCACTGAGGTGGAGGACAGCTGAGAGCTTTCCTGATTGCAGTGCTGGTGTTGAGCTTTGTGCCTTGTTCTGCAGTGTTATTATCTGCTCTGTTCCCTGCTAGGGTGAAGCCTCCAGGTCACTGAGGGCAATACACAGAGAATGGTGTTTCCTGTGGCACCTCGTCGGTGAAACTGGGAGGTGTTGGGGCAGTGGCCACACAGTGGGGACCAAATGTGTCCTGCTGCCCTTTAGTGGCCAAGGGACAGTAGAGCACTTTGAAACACTCTTAAGGAATGACTCATGACCTATAGGACTGATCTAAACGCAGGAGTGGGTGGAACTGGCAGCCCAGGTGCTATTGAGGCTGGGCAGGTGGTGCTTTAGCAGGAGGAGGCTGGGAGCTTTGCCTTTATTTTGCCACTTTGCCTCTCAGTGTGGAGGGCTGCACCCTCCAGCACTGCCAAGAGCATACCGGGGTAGTGTGAGAGGAGTTACAAGCAAAGGGTTCTTCTTTGTTTACTTTATTCCATCTTGTTGGCTATGGGCAGTGCTGCCTTACCCTTTTTTTACCCCACAGGGGATTTCTGTACTGTAGGAGCAGAGCCCACCCAGTGAGGACAATTCCCAGTCCAGTCCTGAGACTGAACTAAAGCAGTTTTTGCCATTAGAACAGGAGAATGGTGGGGAAAGTGTTGTAAATCCTTTTTGTTCCCACTTGATAGCTTTCTTTAACCTTGGTGAGCCTAAACTTGCCATCCCTTGGCCTGTGCCTTACCATCCAAGCAAGAGTGTTTCACCTTAGTGTGGGACCTGTCATCCAGGAGTCCCTCTGCAGAGACCAGCACCAAGTGCAGTCTGTGAGCACCCTGCAGAGGAGGTGTTTTATAGAAGAGGAATCTGAGTCACCATGTGTGATGTTTAGCTGCTGGTTTTTGTCTTGGTTGTGCGCCAGCAGAAGTGTTCTGAAGGCTGTAGGGCACTGAGCTGGGGAAGCATCTGTGGGAAGGTCTGATGGGCATAGCTTAGCCCAACAGGAAAGATGCAGGTGACTGCACTGACACTTGCAGTGGGCTCTGTGTCCACCTGTGCACTGGTTATGCTGCATGAGATGGATTCATCTCTGAGGGGATGCTCAGCAATAAACCTGTGCAGCTGTTGTGGTCTGAAACGGTTGGAGAGGAATGGGAAGCAGCAGTCCAGAATAACCAAGGTCTCTAGTTTCCAAAACTGTCTGACTTGTTTAAGGAATATGTTCTAGCCTCTCAGGAAGCTGAGCATGACAAGTTTCCACATTCTGTATTATATGAGAAGTGAGCCTGGGTGATCTGAACAGTCCCTACAACCAGAGCTGGCTGTGATCTCTTTCTGCCTGCTGTGGGGACAGAGACAGTGGCCTGCATTTCCACATGGGAGGAAACTAAGTGTGAGTTTGCAGCAGTTTGTGGCAGCCGTTGGATTTATGTCAGCAATCCCTGTTCCATGTGTGCCTTGCCCCAAGAGCACAGTCCAGAGATTGGTTCTGTCCTGCCTGCTGTGAATCTACTTGCATTTTTTAGAAAGCTCTGTCTTGCCATTCTCTGTGCATAATGAGGGGATTAAAAAAAAGATAAATGGACAGCTGTTTTCCTGTAAGCCTTGCAGCTCCAAATTCACCTTTGTCTGGAGGTGCTGCTGCTGGAAGAATAAGCTGTACAGCAGGCATGGTCAGAGCATGTCCTCTGAAGCACGAGGGATCTGGATGCTAAGTAAGGGTTCCATTTCTGGCTGCTGGGGCTTGCAGGGGACAGAGGATTGGGAAATGAAATGCCAGAGCCTGCTACATCAGGGGATGGGCAGAGAGCTGCAGTTTCTGGGCCCTGTGGGCTGTGCTAGGGCTGATGGCCAGTGGCAAAGTCTGGCTGTGCCCCACAAATGCCTGCCACAGAGCTGGACTGCACCCACCACCCTTCCAGGGTGCAGAGGCAAAGCAGCCGCCGTGTTGGTACAGTCAGAAAGTGCCTACCAGCAGCTGCACCAGCTGTCTGCAGGGATTGGCAGCCTGGCACTGGCACTGTGCAGGGAGACAGTCAAGTCAGTCACACGCATGCGTTTGCAGTAGCACACCATGGCTTTGGCAGCAGCACGTCCTCAGCCAGAGGGCTGTGCTTTGGGATGAGACCCTGGCTTGCTGCCGAAGACCCTGTGGGCAGGACTAGCTATCTGTTGAGAGATGTTTACTTTTGCCATTGTTTTCTCCTGTCCAAGCAGGCTAACGTGACTCAGAGTTTTCTCAGCGTCCTTCCAGCTTTCAAAGTTGGCTGCATGGCAAAGACAACTTCCCAGGAGTGCTGTAAAAACAGACTCCTCCTTCCCACCATCCCGTGTGATCCACTCTCACTCCAGTGCCCTCTGGTCAGCGGAAGCAAAGTCGCTCTGGGGGATTTTGCTGCAGTTTTGTCACAGCTGCCAGTTGGACTTGGCACCCAGGGCTATCCAGTTGTGGAGAAAAGAGGCAGGCAGCATGCAGTAGCTGTGACAGTGAAGTTGAGGAGGCTTAGCAAGAAATGAAAAATGAAGATACACTGCTTGCCAAGCACCTGCCGGCAATCTTGCACTTGGCCCCACAGATTTGGCCTCACAGCAGCTGCTGTAGGAGCAAACCCAGTGGCCACAGATTGAAGAGCCAGTCAGCAGGAGGGGCTGTTGTAGGGAGCTGGGTGTCCTCCCATTGCATCCCTGCAAACTGAGGGGTTCTAGCCCTCATTTTTTCTGGTTTTCAAGAGCTGTTTTGTTTTTATTCCCCTAGTCAGCTGCAGAACCCCCATGAAAGCTGAATTATCAGACCTCAGAATTATCACTTTAGGTATGGAGAGGAAAAAAAGTCTCCAATAAGGAGTACTTGCATCTAAGCCCTGCTCACTCAGTTAGGTGGCTGAGTAACCTAGCTCCTCATATAGTCCCCTGAGGCACGTGACTCCTCCAGAGAAAATTTCAGTGTCGCTGAGAGGGCTTCCTGAAGCTGGGAGACATGAGTGGCCATGCAGGGTCTGTTGCTTTCTGCAGAGCCTGAAGTGGAGAGCTGTCGTGCCAAAGACTTGTATTTATTTGGTTGCCATGGTGCATAGCTACCACTATATTGTCTGGCTTCATAGCAAGGGGTGGTGCCGTGGCCCGCGGCACTTTTGCCTGACTTCGTCTGCTGGAGCCTCATGTGATATAATTTCCACACTGTTGGTTATCAGCAGCCTGCCAGGTATGTGTCTTGCCTTTACAAATACAGTCATGTAGCATTAACAGCAGCTGCTTTGATTTTTCACTTGCCTCCTAATCCCCTGGGAGCATACATGCCCACTGGACTGACCAGCAGTTTGCATGACTCAGATGAAGAAATGCATGGGGCTTCTTTTGGTTAAGAATTTGTGGAGGAAGCAGCCCAGATTGCCAGAACTACCTGAGAGATATTTTCTTTCTCTCTGATCTCTTGTCCCTTCTGGAGACGCTCAGTTTTTAGTTTTGCTGGGTCAGTAGGTTTGAGCAAAGCTTCCTGGCAGTGCTGAGAGATATGTCACCAGGAGGATAGCACGGGGTGGATAAAAGGCAATATGCCAGCAGTGCCATTTTGTTGCTGTAGCCCTGTAGGTTTGATAGGTCAATAGTGAGCTGTAGTGGAATTCCCTTTGGAGACCAAGTGGAGATTAAAGCTACTGTTCAAAGGCCACACATCTGAGAGGGAGGCACCTTATTGCCTTCCATGGTAGCCCAGGTCTCAACTCTGCTTATCCCACAGTTTTGATGTGTTCTTGGTGGTCACCAGGTGACAGCACCAAGTGGCAGCTGTCACTGCACAGGTGACAGCTGACAGCAAGTGATGAACGAGTCATGTGCTGGGAGCCACCAGAAAGGTCACTCTTGAAGATGAGTAGGCTAGAACTGCTGCTGCTTTTCAAAAGAGATGCTGGTTCTCTGGGAGGGTCCTTTGGCTGAGACATCAGAGAACTGATGGCTCCTTGTAGGCAGCACCGGCAAGGTCAGCTCCTCAGTCAGCTTTTCACAGTGACAGAGAACCTTTTATATGTCAGCTCTGGTTCTCCAAAAGACTAGGTCTGGAGGATGCAGAGTGGTAGTTGATAGCTGATATGGCATCTCCTGCGAAATGCTTTGATTCTGTGTTGCCTGTGCTTGCTGTTTTCCCTTCACCGAGGGATGCAGCCAGGCTCCACACTGCTGCTAATCAATTGCTGGCAGAAACCTGCTTTCAGGGACACAGCTTGCATGTCTGTTTATTGTGAGATACTCGGGTTAAAGTCAAGGCATAGCAGATGGGACGGGCTGCTGATGTGGTTGACAGTCAGAGAATTGTTTTGCTGGTATGTGACCTTTGTGCTTCATGGCCAGCTTGATGGCCAGGATGTTCTCTTGTACTCTCACATACTCCTGTGCCCAGGGCCACTGGCATCCAGTCGGGTTTGTTCTTTGGTTTGGAAATGAACTGGAGACACCAGCCTCATGTTCTTCCAGTGGTGATACAGAATGCAAACAGTTTTCCAGAGATTTGCTCAGAAAACATGAGGCAGCAGTGATATAAGATTGGCTCCTTTTTTTTTCCTTCTCCACACTCCGTTAGTGATAATCCCAAATCGGCCTTCTCAGGTGGGGTGGGGGCAATAAGTGCAGTGGCTGAGATGTGAAATATGTGCATTGTACCTCTGTCCAGAGTCTGTGATTTAACTGCTTGTGAAGCCCAGTGCAGAGGAACTGTGAGAGATGGAAACCTGCCCAGAAACAGCTTGGAAGGATATCTATAAGAGGACCCAGCTCTGAATTCATGGTGTCAAATGTCATGAGCTTCTTGGTCCAAAAGCAGAAGTTTTGGGTCCTGCATTGTGGCATGGTCCAGTTTCCTCCCAAGGGGGCTCTCCCAGCTGTGTGACTGAGTGCTCTCCACAGGCAGAGTGGGACATGGATTGCCCTCCCTGCAGGGAGGTGGGGATTAAGCTCTGGGGCAGGTCTCACAGAGTTTGTCTGTACACGGAGATATGCTGCAGGGGTTTCACAGCTGGGCCTGGTCAGTGCTGGAAGCTGCCAGGCTGTCTGTGCTTTTGGCCAGATGTCAAAGCCCAGGAAATCATGCTGAAGCAAGCAGTGGTTTTGCTCCTGTCTGGTGTCTCATCGGGCCACCAGCTAATACTGGCAAAGGAGAGCTGATTTAATCTGGCTTGTCGCTGGCACACAGGTGTGCGGGGAGCTGCCAGCGTCTCCGTGGCAGCTTTGGCGGGTGCATTTTGCCTCTGTTCGCCTGAGGCTGTGGTTCTTTTCCTCAGGCTTCTCCCCGGACTCCCACGTCAAGCACCTTTGACCTCCAGATGAAATTTGTGTGTGGCCAGTGCTGGAGGAACGGGCAGCTGGTGGAGCCAGATAAAGACCTCAAGTACTGTAGTGCCAAAGCCCCCCACTGGTGAGCAATGCAACCTTCCTTCTCTTTCCTCTACCCCTCTTCAAGGGCAGCAATTTTGCATCCTACTTTCTCCAGGGCTTCATTTGGAATCTCTGGAAGAGGTTGTAAGGTTTCCTAGAGGCCTCTCACTGCTCGGGGTGTTTGTCACTATAGCAGGCATTGCAGATAGCTGTTTTCCAGCTTCCATCTCTCTTTACTGTGTGTATTTGCTGCCAGCATCGTGGAGACTGTTACTCCTGGCACATGCAGTCCAGCTCCCACAATTCCCTTTTCTCCCAGTTCCTATCATTTCTTCTTAGCAAGGTCACTAACAGAGTTCTCCTCTGCACATGTTTATACTCTTAGCTGTTTGCAGATGTCTGTCAGGTCACAATTAGCAACGATTCAAGGTATTCTGCTTCCTTTTAAATTAGTTTCCCTTAGCTCTTTCATTGCTTTGGTTTCTCCTCTGTGATGCATGTCATGTCTGTTTGCAGCTCTTGACTCCTTGGGGTCCATGAGAACGTTTGGTGTGATAGAATCATTGAATCATAGAACAGCGGATTGGGAGAGACCTTTAAAGGTTATCTAATCCAGCTGTCCTACAATGAGCAGGCACATCTTCAACTAGATCAGGTTGCTCAGCCTCACCTTGAATGTTTCCAGGGATGGGGCATCTGCCACCTCTCTGGGTTGTGCCAGTGTTTTAACACCCTCATCATAAAAAATTCCTTCTTTATATCTTGTCTGAATCTACCCTCTTTCCGTTTCAAGCCACTACCCCTTGTCCCAGCACTACAGGCCCTACTAAAAAATTTGTCCCCATCTCTCTTGTAAGCCCCCTAGAAAAGAAATATTGGCTGGGAAGTCACTGTTTGGTCATGGAAACTGTGGCCTGTCTCACCCAGGCAGCCTGGAGGGATAGGATGGAAGGGTTTATAGGACTTCACTTCCTGTAACACAAGCCACAAAGGCACAGTCCAGCTTCCTATTGCAAATGTAAGATTTTTGTTGAAGAAGAGACAGAAGGAGAAGTTTCTGGAGGAAGTAAGCAAGTGAGGATTGCTTCCTGGGATGGGAAAAAAATAACACCTCTTTGTGCAGCTGCTGAATAGAGCTGGGGTTTTTGCTCAGGGTATCTCCTGGTGATCACTTGCTGGAGCTGCAGGAGAATTAATACTTCCTGGCATTGTTCATAAGGCAGTGCTTGTAATGACTTGCATTTCTATTGCACCTTTCAAGCAGAAAATATTCCCAAGTGTTTTTCATGGATCTGATTGCACAAGAATTGGCTGTGTCAAAGGGTGGAATGCAGCTGTTTAATAATTCGTGGTGATGCCATGTGAGATTTGGGGGAGGTTTTTGTGGCTTTATGAAAAAAGGTACTCCAGGAAATAGGTAATATGTACAGGGAGAGGTCCTCCTAAAACAGCCTGCTTGTGGCTTCTCCATCACAGATGTGCATGTCTAGGAACAGCCAGATAGTGCAGGGACAAGCTGGACAGGAGGATCTGCTCATCTCTGAATATTTAAGGGTCTCTGAGGTAAAGAACCCTTGTTCTGTTCTTCCTTATGCCTCTCTTGATTTATTCTCTCTTCTTCAGTTGGACGAAGGAACGCCGTGTCCTGCTGGTGATGTCCAAAGCTAAGAAGAAGTGGGTGTCAGTCCGACCGCTGCCTTCCATCCGCAACTTCCCACAGCAATATGATGTAAGCCCCGTGCCCAGCACGGCCAGGTGCCCCATCCCTTTCCTTTCCACCACGGTGCAGTGCTTTGAGGGCTGCTCCCTTGAAGACCTGTCAGGGAGGCAAGCACATGATGGCTGAGATGGGAGGTAAGGACAGACTGATGGCAGCAAAACACATCCAGCGAAAAGATGGAGCAGAAAAAGGAGCAGCACCCATTCAAACCACTCTGCGCACAAATGCGAGTTTGCAGTGTTGCTGCTAAGGCATAAGAACTGTTAATGCATCTCTGGCTGGCAGAGGGTTTGGCAATGAAATTTAAGACTCCCCTTAGGTCAGGGTTTCTCAATGTGGGTGAGAGGCGAGATGCTCAGGAGAAGCCTATCCCTGCCTTTGCTGTGACTGTGCTGCTGTGGATTGTGAAACTTGCTCACAATGGGTTTCGAAAGCAAAACTAAGAACTCAGCTAAAAAGCCACATTCTGTGAGGAAAATTACAGATATCCAGTGTCCAACCCCAGCCCCAAATGTGGTGATAGAGAGTTGCTCTCTCCCTCTCCTTTCCTTTTTCCCTGAAAGGAGAAAGCTCCTTCCCCCTACCCTATGGTAAATCCTCCTTTTGTGCCAGGACAGGGGGAGAAGAGGTGATCAGTAAATATGATGTTTGGAAAGCTTCTCATTTTCTCTGGCAATGATGCTGTTGGTAGCTGTGTGTGCACTAGTGTGGTCTAAGCAACACATAGGGCCACTCTTCACCCACTCAGAGATGGCTGGAGAATGAGTCACCTTTGGGGACCAGCAGCTTGATCAGCCAGGAGACACTACTGGGTTGATCCAGGTTGCTCCCTGCTGTTGCCCTGTACCTGCACCTGGTCACCTATGGAAATGGCAACAGGTGCTGAATTGCCTGTGTGTTTATGTCATCAGGAGATTGAGGAAAAGAAGCATGAGTTAATGATATATAAACTGTCCTGTTTGCAACCTCTCCTGTGCAATTTAATGCCCTGGCTGGTAATTGAACCCACTTTCCCCTCTAGCAAGGATTGATTGTGCAGATGCTAAATTTTTCTCTCTGTCTTTTAACAGTTGTGTATCCATGCACAGAATGGCAGGAAATGCCAGTATGTGGGCAACTGCTCCTTTGCCCACAGCCCTGAGGAGAGAGACATGTGGACCTTCATGAAGGAAAATAAAAGTGAGTGAGGGAAATGTGGGCCAAAGAGTTTGGGGAGAGAGAAGAGGACATTTGGGCAGTGGATGGAGGGTCTGTTAAGACATACTCCTGACAACAGAGATGGAGCTGGACAGGGCTGCTGCCATGAGTTTAGGTGGGATTATTGGTCCGGTCTGTCTACAGCTGCTCTTTTCTTAAACGTGCATGTATCTCTTGAGTCCCTTGCTGTGGGACTAGTGCACATTGGTTTTATGTCTTACGTTGCTTCACTGCTGCCCTCTCTTTCTGCATCACTTTTGAATCCACTCTGTGCTGTCCCTCCAGTTGCCTGTAATGTCCCAGGCTTGGCTCCGTATGAAGCTCTGCCAAAGCACCAGTCCTGGCCTGTAGCTGCTCCTGTATCTTTCTTGTCTGTCTTCTATCCGCCTTGGCTATCTTACCTATTTCTGCTCATATCCCTTGCTCATGGGCTGTGGCACTCCCTGCTCATGGCATTGTATTCAAAGGGGTGGAGTTGAGATCCTGAATGAGAACACCATTGGGTGGTGCCTTTGTGGAGGAACTTGTCTGTATTTAAGTCTGCAGGCTTACCTTTTGGGGGATAGTTGGGGGTTGCCCATGTCCTGGACAGCCAGCTCTGTGGCAGAAATCCTTGTTTACTCAGATCAACAGGAAGCTGGGAAAAAAGGGCCAGATGTGCTCACCTGCGTCTGTGGGAGCTGCTGGAAAGCCTGAAGGATTTCAGGCCTGCCCTGAGTGTTTTTGGTCCATATGATTCTATGGAGGGTCCTTCTCTCTGTTTAGCCAAACTGTTACTTGTTGCAGTTCAAATAATTTCATTGCTGGGGCCTTTAAAGCACATCAGACCAGTCTGGGTATGTTTGCTCAAAGGTGAATCTTCAAATGACAGCGTTGTTTCAGTTTGGGGGAATTTGCATTCATTATCCCCAATTGCCTCGAGTTCCTCAATTACCCATTTAGCAAGGAGTAAATTGCTAATGCATCACACTTAGAGCATCATATCAATGTCTGCAAACATCTGTGTTTCCATAACCTCTCTCAGGTGCTCCTCTTGCAAAGGCAGATGTGTAGTTAAAGCTTCCACCTCAAATTTCCCTTCCCAGAAGTATGCTGAGTGGCTTTTAAATCAAAAGCCACGAGAGACACTGACTGCAGTTCTCTGGGCAGGTTTTGAACTTAGAGCAAGCTGTCATTAGGCCTTCCTCCCCTCTGCAGTGCTTCCTGTGGCCAGCTTGCTTAAAAGGCTCTCCTGCCTCTCTAGTGCTGAGGGTGAAGCTTGGGCTTAGAGGGAAGAGATGGATCTGAAACCAGCCCCTGCCTTAGCTTCCTGGCTGGGTGAGATGTCTTCTGAGGTCAAGCAGAATCAGGCCTGATGGAAAATCATCTTGTGGGGTGAATTCCAAGGAGATCTTGTGGCACTTTGCCACGTTTCTGAAAAGTTTGTGTGACTGCTGTCACAGTTGCCCCTTGACCGATAGAAGACACCCCCCATGCCAGGTGGTGTGGTGGGAATTTGGCTCCTTTCCCCAGGGGTCTCATCTGAGGAGGTGACATGGGGCACAGGCCTTCAGTCTGGTGCTGTTGCACAAACGAGGGGAGGGAAGGGCTGCCCCAGCATTTGTCCTTTTCTCATAGCTTGTGCACAAGGGGGAGGTTGTCTGAGTGGCTTCACGTGTTGTCTTTGTGCAGTACTAGATATGCAGCAGACTTATGACATGTGGCTAAAGAAACACAATCCTGGGAAGCCTGGAGAGGGAACGCCACTCACCTCACGAGAAGGGGAGAAACAAATCCAGATGCCCACTGACTATGCTGACATCATGGTAATAAGCTGATCTCTTGTCCTTCATTCCTCCTCCTCCTCAGTGCTGCCAGCCTGCCTCTCTCCTGTGCTCCAGGTGTGGCTAGCAGGGACTGCATTGCTCTAGTGGAACAGAGCCTGTATTAATGTAGGTTAAATGGACAGCTTGAAGCAGTACAGCAAGGGCACCACAGCTGAAGTGGGAAGAGATCGACCTGAGGTCAGCAAGGCTCTGCAATAGCTTTTCTGTTAATCCTCAAGTCATTAAGAGTCTACCTTAGGTTCCCTTTCACATGGGCTCAGCCTCTCTCCAGGGTTCCTGCCTGCTCCTGGGCAAGCTGGCAAAACCATTGCAGGCCTATCAGAAGAGGGAGAAGCTTGGAGAATAGCTGGCACAGAAGCCTTGGAAAACTAGAGGCATATGTGTCTCCTTATGCCAGGGGTGGTACTGGTGTAAGGGTCTGTGCTACTGAAGAGTCCCACATTGCCTGTGCACCTGGGGACCTTGCAGTGAGACCCCACTGGGGCCATCAGCAGGGGCAGGGGGACCATGTCAATGAACTGAATTGCCCTGTCCCCTGAGCCTGTTTGAGCCATAGATAAACTCTGACAGAGCATCTCCTCTGTTCCCCTTTAGTGTCAGCACAAATCCCTAAAGATGACATGGCAGAGAAGTGTGGGTAGTCATAGACTGAGTGGAGCTTCCAGGATGCTCTGGAAGGAGAGAGGGAGAGGCAGTGGCAGCACAGGGAAGGCCAATGGATGTGAATGTTATTGCACTGACTGGCCCTTTTCCCTGTCTGCACTGGTTAGATGGGCTACCACTGCTGGCTCTGTGGGAAAAACAGCAACAGCAAGAAGCAATGGCAGCAGCACATCCAGTCGGAGAAGCACAAGGAGAAGGTCTTCACCTCAGACAGTGACTCCAGCTGCTGGAGCTACCGCTTCCCTATGGGCGAATTCCGGCTCTGCGAGAGGTACCACTGTCTCACCTCCCTCCTGTGCTGCTGCTGCAGGGATGGGGTAACAGCCCCAGGGCCTCTGTCATCCCTCTTCATCCTCTCACAGAGTTCTCAGACACTTCTGCATGGAGGAGGAGTGGGGTGAGATGACAGGTTTGGGTGACACTGAGGCTGCTGTTGGATCACAGAGGTCCTCAGACACAATACTAAGGGATAAAAACACATTCCTGAGCATGTGTCTTCAGAAAAGGAGAGCTTCCTGTCTGCACCTGTGCCCTTCACAGCCAGGATGCTCTCAGCTCTCAGGCTGCTGAACAGTCCCCTTGGCCCAATGCTTGGGGGGATCCCAGGTGCCTTATTAAATGGTTTGAATGTCTCACACCCTCTGAATCAGCACCTTAGGGTGCCTTCAGAAAGCTTGTGATGGTTAAAAATGCCATTTTGGTTAGTAAGAAGGCTCTGTCTTTCATGCTGGTTACCTGGCATTTCCTCTCTTGTGCACTGGTTTTTCCTCATCCCTGCTGGTCCAGTTCCAGCTCACATTTTTTTGTGCTCTTGACTAAATCCCCTTGTAGCCACTGGTTTTTTTTGCTGCTCTGTTTTTTTCCCAGCCTCGATGTCTTTCCCACCTGCACATGGGTTTGTAGGAGAATCAGCTTGCCATTAAAAAGGAGAGTTCACAGCATGTTTCAGTGGGTCCTGATCAAGTATCCCAGACAGGGAGCTCAAACCCCTGCAGTGGGGATGCCCTCCTGACTGCGCTCCTTGTGCCAACAGGTTCCAGAAGAACAAGGCCTGTCCTGAGGGAGAGGAGTGTCACTATGCCCATGGGCAGGACGAGCTGACGGAGTGGCTCGACCGGAGGGAGGTGCTGAAACAGAAACTGGCCAAAGCCCGCAAGGACATGCTGCTCTGCCCCAGGGACGACGACTTCGGGAAATACAACTTCCTACTGCGAGATGATGTATAGTAAGGGCTGGGGGGAGTCTGTCAGCTGCAGAAACACGGGCTGGGTTTTCCGAGTGGCAGTAGCAGGGAGAGCGAGATCTGTGTCTCGCAAAGAGAACTTTTTCTTTTCTTTTGTTTTAAGATTATGAGACGATGATTTATTAGTGGTGAATGAATTTGTGAATTTGATTCTTCTTGGCCAGCGACGCCATGCTCACTGAGTTTGTGATCCATCTTTTCTCTCTTCTTTCCCCCAAATTCTCCTTCCACTTCATCTTTTTGTTTTCCCTGTCCTTCATTCAAAGGAATTAATTCAGTCTGTACTGGGCTGCAAATCAGAGAATTTCTCCTTGTGTCATTCTTCTGCCTTTCAATTCAGAGTATGACTGCAGGGGTCTGGAGGACAAAGCTGAGAGAGACGGCCAAAAAGTTGTGGATGCCCCATCCCTGGAAGTGTTCAAGGCCAGGTTGGATAGAGCTCTGAGCAGCGTGGTCTACTGGAAGGTGTCCTAAATGACAGGGGGATTGGAACTAGATGATCTTTAAGATCCCTTCCAGCCCAGGCTGTTGTATGATTTTATGACATCTGGTGAAAAGGTGACCATGAATTTCATATATTCCTTTTCTCAGTGCTGCAGAGTAAGCCTCACTTATCCTGCTGCAGCCCTCCTGCTCTCCTGGGAGTTTGGTACCAGAAGAAATGGGAATTGAGGTGCAAAGAAGGAAAACCACTAGATCTGGCTTAAAACATCTAGGCTTATGCTCCACCTGTCAATATTGCCCTGAGGCATCAACTGGTGCTGAGGAGGATAACAGCTGTGTGGTATAAGGAGTGCAAGGTGAAAGCAGCAA
This sequence comes from Aleadryas rufinucha, assembly GCA_013397815.1. NCBI lineage: Eukaryota > Metazoa > Chordata > Aves > Passeriformes > Aleadryas > Aleadryas rufinucha. The sequence continues at coordinate 326,568 of VZTH01018309.1, forward strand.
AGTAATGAAACTGCTTGCAGCAGCAGGAACTGGGTTGTAGGTGACTTCAAACTTCAGCTGACTGTACTCAGAAAGCAAGTTGGTGACTTCCTATTAGATGTCTTTTTCAGTGTGCGGCAGGTATTCAGGGCAGATAGTTTGGGTTTCTTTTTTTTGGCTGATGTGACTGGTGCAAGTAAAAGAGAACCCATCTAGGAGGTGTAGTGAAAAGAGAACCCATCTAGGAGGTGTAGTGGAGTCTGTGACACACCGTGTGTCACTGAAGTCCACACAGCAGCATCAGTCAGGAGGGAGGCGGTCACCAAAAGGAGCCTGTGTTTCTGTGTTGCCTTGTGTCCTGAAGCGAGGGAGGGAGGGAGGTAATGGTGTTCCTTTCTTGCTCTTTAAATGGCATGTGTTTCTGGTTACTTAGAGCTGCGTTTTTCCCTGCACTGCCAGAAGAACTGGGTGGGGACCCATTTAAAAGGACACCATTGCGCAGCATGGGCAATGTTTAGCTAATGGGAATCCAACTGGAAGCGCTTACCAGTACCAGAGTTCCAGCCCCCTCCTCCTCAGAGCCAGGGCAGGGAATTTGTGGATGCACAGTGCAACCAGGATGCGACCCAGAGCAGGGACAGTGGTGGGGAGTGAGTGGCACAGCAGGACCCAGCCATGGCCTGCTCCTGTGCTGCCTGATGTGTGCTGTGATGGAATAACCAGTAATACTGAACTCTGGGACAGGATTTTTGCTTTTATACGTGGCGGCAGTGAGAAGCGGTACTGCTCTGAATGCCAGCCTTGTCCTTTCTGGTGGTCTCAACCTGTAAGCAGTAAATGTGTCCCCTGTCCTGAGCTTCCCTCTCCTTCTCTCTTCTGCAGTCCAGCTGTGCTCTGCAGTTTTGCATGCATGGATGGCACCATGCACTCAAACACAAACACATCTCCCTCCCAGCCTTCATCAGGGATGTTATTTTCATACAGAGTCTCCCAGGACAGCAATCTCAGAGCCCTTGGGGCTGGTAGGGCTGTATCCATGGTAAATACAATCTGGCCATGAACTGCTTGGTGCTTTGGCATTGCTGCGTCCTCCCGTTCCTCCCTGCTCCCATATCCTTGGGGTTCACAGCTTCAGAAGAGATGGGATGTGGAAATCGGGAGATGTGGGCATGCTATGGGGCAGCACAGGAAGGTGCTTCAGCTCCACTGGGATAGTTGGGGTCTAGTAACGGAGCAGAGTGCTCTGCATTCTGGTCTGGAATCTTTCCAGAGACACGGTATGCTCTAAGTAAACTGAATGTGCCTCTGCACTTAGAATCATTAAGTTGAAAAAGACCTCGAAGATCAACAAGTCCAGTCGTTAACCTGGCACTGCCAAGTCCCAGACTAAACCATGTCCCGAAGTGCCACATCTACATGTATTTTTAAATACCTCTGGGGATGGTGACTCAGCCTTTTTCCTAGGCAACTTAACCACTTTTCTGCTGAGCTTTTTTTCCTCTCCCTTAAAATGCGGATGGTAGTCTCTGGTTTGCTATGAGCAATATCAGACATGGCAGTTTTTGAGTGGTCAGGTGCTGTATTTTCTCCTCTGCCCTTTGTGGTAGCTATGGTACCTTCTCCTGGTCATCCTTGTGCTCAAGTGGTCAACTTTAGAGATGGGAGGAGACAGGCATCAGCTCCTGGGTTATCTTGTTCTGCTCTTCTTGGGCAGAGATGCCAAGGAAGGAAATCTGGATTAGGGGACACTGGAATGAGTTTTTTATTTTTAAAACAAACCTGCATCTCTAGTGTGACTCTAGCGTTTGCTGAGCCGTGATTTCTCATGCAATGACTTGTTTAGGTTACAGAGTGGGTCGCTGTCCCCTCTCCCCCTCTCTGCAATGAGAGCTGAGCTGCTCAGAGGGACTTCAGCGGTTCAGGCTGGGGCCGATATGGGGAGAGGGCGAGAGTGGGTGAGGTGAGCTGAGCTGAGGTGAGCTGAGGGAGGCCCATGGTCACGGGGGTTGCATCAAGTGTCTCTTTGTTTTCCCTGATATGATAACCTGGTCTGTGGTGTTGCAGTACTTTGTCACCAGACTTGTTTTAGTGTGTATATATGTGACCCCTTCCATGAAGCATATATACACAGGTATTAAATATATCGATCTATATAATATTATATGTGTGTGGTATCGAAGGAATCTTTTAAATGAGGGTAAAGGAAAAGGACTCAGGCCAGGAAACGCAGCATCTCCAGTTTAAGTATGAAGCCTTTTATTTGGGATAGGGAAAAGGAAATAACAAAAGAGGGGAGAGTTTTATATAGATAAGTATAAACTTTGAGATGGGACAGGTTTCCCTGTTCACATTTTTGAAACCCTTTAGGATGTCCTTGCAGTCCCATCTCAGTGAGAGAGTATTATACTGCAAACTAGCGAGTAAAGTTTTAATATAAGGCTTTGCTTATATTATTTAAAGGGACATGGTGAAAGGCAGGAAGTTTCACTCTTGAATTCCCAGGCTTGCTTTATCAAGCCAAGAGGGTTTTCTTCAGCACATTATGTGCTCTCAGCAGAAATGCTCAGTGCTCGCAGCTCTACAGCAGATAAACCACAAGTTGTAGGGGCTGCTTTAGTGGTGCGTTCACAAGACCCTGTGGTAACTCTCTCTTCTTTATTTGTGTGAGAGAAGAAGAAGAAAATTCTGCAGCACAGAACCAAATTTGAGGGTTATTAACAAAGGAAGTGATGTTTTAATTTTATAACATTAGAAGAAAATCTCATATCCTGCAAAATAACCACAGACATTCACACAGAGCAGGAACTTATTAAATGCTGAAGGACTTAGTGAAAATCTTTTCCCAAATTCTTTGGTAGGGGCAGGGATTTAGGTGACACTGGCATTGGAGTTAACCTGGCCTTTACAGGGAGAAGTAAAGAAAAAACCAACAAAAATTACCCTACTTAGCTTGTATGAAACTGTATGTCAAAAATGGATGGGTTTTAGCAAGTGAAGGGAAAAGATAGCAAGGGGATGCTGCAGTTCTGAGCTGGGTAGTAATGATTTTGAGTCCTTTAATATGTCTTTGTATTAATATAATTTAAGAATACCACGCTTTACTATTAAAAAAGAACTTAGTATCTTTCATAAGGTCTAGTATCAGGATAATTATGTAGATGTTTTAACAACATTTTTGTTTTTGTTCTTAAATAAAGAAAGAAAAACCAAACTTGCTTCTTTTAGCCTTTGTAATAGAAAATAAAAGTGTGCACTTTAAACCCTCTCCTGATCCAGAGTGTGTTTGTGTTTTTCAAATAGCCCGCAAAGGATTTTTATCTTGCTTTCAGGTTTCCCTGCTGTGAGGAGGGAAGCAAAGGGAGCACGTCAAACTTTGGACCACTGTGGCTCTCTCCCTTTTTTAAATATAATCTGCTGCTCTTCTTACTGAGTGGAAATTGCCTATGTGCATATTAACAATTTATGCAGTTCTCCATCAAACACACAGTTCTTGTGAACTTTAGGTGTATTTAAGATGTTTTTCTTTCCCCCTAGTGCCAAGAATCCATGTGCTCTGCATTAACACATAGTTTCAGGTGTTTGGGTAAGCTGTGTTTTGAAACCTCCAGTAGCTGGGTCTTGTAAACACCTTCATCTAGAGATACGTCTGCTGTGTAGGCTGCTCTGTTCAACTGGGTTGGCCAGTTCTTTTGCCTCCCAGTGTGCACCCTGCTAGGGAACATGCCCTTAGCCCTACCCACCAAGTCACACACAGCTTGGGCCATGGGAAGCATCTGTGCACTTACTTTCCTCATGGAGAGGATGCTGTGTGAGGAAACTGCACTGGGAGAAGAGGTCAGTGAAAGCATTTATTAATAAACCCAGTTTCTTTATTTTTCAAATCCATCATGATGCAGATTAATCTAGATTCTTGATGAAATCAAAACTGGAGATGTGGTGAAGACAGGGGAGTCCCACGGATAACCCCTGTTACTGCTGTATAAACTGGTAGTGACCAGCAGGTCATATCCAGTGAGGCCTGAAGACACAAGATTGGTCACACATCTTGATGTGCCTTCATACAGACATAAGAACTCATGTCCTTCTGGTCAGAGAAGAGGCCTGAACACATTCTTGTAGTGCAGGAATGAGGAGATATGTGCACTTCCAAGGTGCATCGAGTACATAAAATGGGAGAGACATTAGTTTTACATTCCAAAGATTATTGAGGCCATGCTGGCAAAAGTTGAGGGGAGCTTTTCCAGTACAACTGAAACCAAAATTGTCAAATTGTGAGACAGACAAAGCATCAGGAGAAAAACACCTCTTTTCCTTGCAGGTTTGAACCTCGCTGTAAACCAGTGTTTCTTCACTGAAATAAACTTGTATTTTGGAAAGGAAGAAAAGGAGTGATGATTTCAGTATTCAGATCTTCCTAGGAGCTTCAGCAGATACAAAGACAAGGCAGAGAGACACAGGTCAGCCAGGAAAAATCCAGGTTCTGTGGAAGATTGAAAGGAGCAGGGTAGAAATCCCCGAAAGGTGGGAGGAAGGCTTTGTGCCTTCCTGGAAGATGGTTCATGCCATCACACAGCAGCCTGGCAGAGGGAGTTTGCTGCAGATGAGAATCCCAAGTAATCCTGTGACTGAGTCTGCCTACCCACACTGGAGAGAAACATTTCTGGGCAGTGACAGCAGATGATGCAAATGGTGTCATCCTCTTCATTGTCTTTGCTGCTGCCATTGCAACCAGGAACAGGGTCTTGTTGTGTTGTGTCCTGTGCACAGTGAGCAGCGGAGAGTTCCTGACATGCAGGAGCTGGGGAGGTGTGTTGGTCACCAGCTGGGCACAGAGGACGTAACCAGGTAGCGCAGCTGGGGGGAAAAACAGGGGGCAGAAAGCAACAAGCTAAATAGGAAAAGAGGCCTGGATGGGAGTGGCTAGTTTGAGGAAAGTAGAGGAGGAAAGGCTGTGGGCACACCAGCTGAAGCACAAAGCTGTTTGATATGCGGTGGAGGAAGGCACCGAACAGACTTGGTTGGGTGCTATGGGATGGCTCTGGGCAGAGGTCCTGTGGACACAGCTCTTGGGGCTTCCTGGAAAGCTGTGGGCTCTGGTCAGGAGCTGAGCCATGTCTCATTCAGCCTCACCCCTTTCTCCCCAGGATGGGAGCAGACAGGACAGGACCTGTCCATTCCACATAACCTCTCTCCCTTCCCAGCTCGATTGTCACCTCCTGTTTCTCTGTGGTTCCCCTCCAGGCAGGAGCAGTGTGTCCTGGTGCCCCCAGGACAGGAGTGGTGTTTCCTGAAAAAAGATCCAGGTGCAGCAAAGACAAGAGCAGGGACCAGACCAGATGACCACTCCAGCTGACTCATTTCCCACCACAACAGTCCTGTCCCTGGCAGCTCCCAAGATTGCCCCTTTCAGGGATGCTCATCTCTGCAGTTTATCTCATGGATGGTGCCCCAGAAAACTACTACTTTTTCCACAGAGCCTCAGGAGGCACAGACACAGGAAGAGACCCAGTAAATAGGGTCATTCATAACCATCTGGATTAATCCTCCAAAAAATGACATTTACCCAGGGTTGGGATGGAAATCTCTAAACCCAGATGCCAGAGTAGATTTGCCTTGCTTTGAACTGGAAAAACACTCGGCTCTGGAGGTGCTCTTTAGCGTATTTCCTTTGTTCTCAGTGGATTTCCTATGTCTGCCTTAGCTGTGGGCTTCCAGGCAGTTGGTCAGGAAGGATGAAGAGCTGCATAGTTTCACTAATTGAATACCAAGGCACGCTCCCTCATCTGTACCCCAGCAGAGCTCCAAGGCAGAGAGGGCAAGTCCTGCTTCCATGGGAGTGAGATGGCCTCAAGTTGCCTCAGCAAAATGGCTTGAGAATAACTGCAACATGGCTGGGCATTGCCCCTGGGAGCTGTGGTGGGGATTCCAATACAGCAGCAGTGTTTCAAAAGAAGCTCTAGGCAGTCTGGAGCTTCTCCTATTCAAGACCATTCATGTATTGGTTTTTGGGGATCAGTGGCAGCCAATCTGTCCAAGCTTTTTTAAGGGTCATTTGTTTTCTTTCAGCCCACATGCCTTCCCCAGGCTCAGCTGACTCCTGTATCTTTCCATCAAGCTCAGACCTCTTGGGCTATGATGCTGCAGGATCCCTGCTTTTTCTGGGATCCATGTTGTCCCTAGCGGGTGTGAGTAGGAAGAGATGGCTGACGGACAGCCCAGGTCCTTACAGACAGCCTTGGTTTTGAGAGGGAAGCAGCCACAGGAATGTGTATCTTGCTGTCCTACCCTATGGTCTCCCCTGGCCCAGCATCACTGGCCTTGGATTTCCCCATCCAGCTTTCAACCCCTTGGTTTATTGCTGCTCTTGGCACCTCCTAGACTGTCTCCTGCCAAGGCTTGTTCCGAGAGCTCCCAAAGCTGTCTCTGCCCAGGCTGCCAGAGTGTTTTCAGAGCAGGGAAATGCAAAAAGGCAGCTCTAGATGTCCTTCCTGCCCAGGACAGTACAACTTCTGGTGATCCCAAGGCCCTTTCTCACGTTTTCTCCCCACCTAGCACCTATTTCTCTGGCAAATGGCACCTCACAGGGGGAGGCCACGTGCAGAGAAGCAGAGCTGTGGTGAGCCCAGCTGCCGTGTGAGCACCCCAGGAAGGGGGAGATGTCTTGGCGGGGGTGGTGGGGAAGCAGAGCTCATTAACTTTTTGGCACTCATTTTGGGGAATTAGTTTTTAGAAATTCTTTTGCCTCGGGCAGGAGGTGCAGGCACCTCCTTCCACTGAAGTTCACTGCTTGGCTGGGAGATCCCGGCGCTGCTCCTCCACACAGGGAGACAGGCAGGCACATATGTACACATACATAGGCACGTGTATGCCTGCCATACCCTGCTGGGGGAGGAAGCCCTTTCAGAGGTAGGAAGGGGACTCTGAGCAGTGAGGCCTCATCAAGCTTGTGTATCTGTGTCGCATGTTGCTACCATCAAAAGTACTCAAAGGGCTGCATGCCCATGTTGCAGGCACCAGGCAGGGTCTTTAGCCAATGCAGAGCTCTAGTCCCACTATTCCCTCAGCTGTCCACCCTCCCATGCTGGCTTCATCACTCCTTCTCTCACCTCCTTTTCTTCAAAGTAATCTGCTGTGGATGCTGACACCCCTGCGGTCTGGCCACAGCCTTCCCTGCTGCTGCCGTTCTGGGTATCCCTGCAGCTCCACAGATGTCTGTTGGCACTAGCAGCAGCATCTCAGCCCAGAAGAAGACAAGTTTCTGGGATGTGGTGCAAGTGTCCTTTCAGAATGGCCATGGTGAAACTCAGGCTGCAGGCCTCTGCCAAGGTGAGAAAAATTCCCTACCAAGCCCAGTGCACTATGCAAATAAATAGTTAAGTCTGGAAGCTGTAAGGGGAGTGTACAATTGTCCTGAGAACTAGTACAAGAACAAGAAATTGTATGGATGTCTGTAAAGAGGCAGTGACTGAACTCTGGCAAAGGGTTTGCTTGGATAAAAGAAGAAAGAGGAAACCACTTACCAAGCTGGGTTTGGTGCAAGAACCAAACCCTGTGGGTGGGCCTGGAGCCTCCACACAGACTTTGAGGAGTAGGCTTGATCTGTAGGATGTGCAACAGAAGACGTCTCATGTGAGGAGGTATGGAAATTTCCAAATAATGGCTGCTCTGCCAATGTGAATGGTCTTGGGTGACTGAAAGAAATGGAGAAAAAAAGGGAAAATACTCTTGCTTCAAGAACAGCAGAATTTGCAAAGCTTCTAGAGGTTTCTACATGTTTTTGTCCTTATTTCCAAATTCACTCCAGGGGAGTATCATCTTGTCTGTCACCACAAGTCCCTTCAGTACTGCTGGCTTCTGCCTGTCCTGTGTCACTGCCAAAGTACGTGCCCCAGATCATACAGAATACATAACAGCAGTTTTTATCTTTGGGGAGGCATTAATTTGACTCTCCTCATCCTAGCTGATCTTTCAAACAGAACGAGATATTTGAATGTATTTATCCCTTTGCAAAGGTGGGTAGCATGCTCTGGGGATGGATGGATGGATGGATGGATGGATGGATGGATGGATGGATGGATGGATAATACTGTTGCATAAGCTTTGTGTTCCTAGAAAATCAGACAAAAAGTTTTTATTCTCTAAGAGGACCCATTCCTTTAGATTACCAAGCCAAGTTTTCACATTATTGGAGGAAGCGGAGATAACAGCAATTAGTAATAATAATCACTAATGCCTTTCTTTGGTCAAATGTCACTGCTGCTGGTGGATTCCCCATCAGCTGTGCTTTCAGATACACCTGAGAAACAATTAAATTCCCTTCTGTAGTGGTGGCCTCATAAACTGATGTGCAGCCAGGCGCCACCACCAAGGACAAGACCCACAGCAACAATCTGCAGGAGTTTCTGACCAAGGAGGCACACAAGTGTGCCACTGGCTCTTGGTTTGGGTCTGAGTGGGGCTGCAAGACACTGGCAGGAGGGGGAACAGGGGAAAGGCCGCTCCAAAAGCACTGTGAAAGTGGCCCTGTGAAGGAGTTGAGGGAAGATTCTTGGGGCTGAGAGAAAGATGGCAACTTGGAGAGATGCACAAAGAACCCCCTTACCCAGCTCCTTGTAATGAGCAGGGTTGTATCTGAGGTCTGAATATCTGAAAAGATTCTTTGGGGTCTCAAACTGCCAGCAAAGTTGTACCTACAAGCAACACCTCAGCAGTGTTGCTCTACAGTTTCCTTTGGGCCCGATGGCAGAGCTCTCTAGAGAAGTCCCATTAGAGATAGGAGTAGAATTAGGGGGTTTAAAAGAGACATTTACATGTTTTGGTGCCAGCAGAAGCACCTGAGCACTGCAGAAAGGCAAAGAGGCCAGGGGAAAGGAAGGTACAAGAATTGGTTGTTTAAAAAAAGAACAATTCTTTTGAATAAAAATGTAAAAGGAGGGAGAGTATGGACCAAGGCAAATGTTGAAGGACCCACAATCCTCCCCTCAGGACTGCTGAACACACTCCTTAGGCAAATGTGCCGAGAGGTTCAGCCAGCACAGCTGGGCAGCATGGGTAGCTGCAGCAGACCTACAGAAAATACACTGAAGTTAGCCCTGGTCTCTGCCAGTTAAATTGTTGTTCATGGAGTTTGGCCTTTTCCATCACATTAGGTGCCTCCTTTTGTGTGCCACCCACTTAAGGCCAGTATAAGTTGAATGGCTGGTTGAGTCTGTGAGAAAATGTGCTGTTAAGGGCTGACTGGGCTTCTGAGTGATGGATGGAGCAGAGCTGCTGGCACCTCCACTAAAATGGGATCATAAAAACAATAAAACCACATCTGATCTGACAACGGTGCAGCCAGTACAAGTGATGCAATCTGTGGCCATGCCTGCAGCTTTCCAGAGACATTTCGACTTCATTCACTAAAGCAGCTCAAATGCTCTGCTCTCCATGGTGGGGACACAGGGGCAGACAGACATTCCCCACTGCTATGACTCTACTCCATAGTATAGGTTCTGATTCCCTGGGGCTTGAAGACAGGGTGGTGTTGATGCATCCAGCTAGTGATGTTACCCAAGCTCTTCTCGTGGGCAGGAGCTCATTGTTCAGGGATTCTGAATCAAGAGGGACATACAGTGTTGGTAGGAGACTTTGTGGACATGGCAAATGCAAGACAAGACGTATATCTCATCGCTCTCAGATCTCTAGACAAAAACTTAGAGATGTCCATTGCAGGCTAATAATTCAAACTGCTAAGTGACAATTCAGATGATCTTTAAGGTACCATCTAACCCAAACCATTCTATGATTCTATTAATTTTCTCTGAATGAATGAATGAATGTCTTCATTTTCTGAAGCCATAAATGTCAGTCATTTGCTGCAGCAGCTGCTGTGAAGTCTTTAGGTCCCTCCAGACATGTGGTCAGATGTTTGTCCAGCTTTCATAACAAGTTTGAGCCTGGGACAAAATCAGGGGGTCCAGCTGCACCTGGTACTGGACAGCTACCATGTTCCCAGTCACTTTCCCTTGCCAGCCTGTGCTAGCCTTAGCCTATGCTAAGAAGCAAAACTAGGCATATATAACAGTAGCTATCCCAAACATCAGTGATGCCTGGCATGACTGAGTGACTCCAGTCTTCCAGAATGGACTGGAAGATTTCAGGAAAGGACATGGACCTCCTGGCTGGCAGGCTGTACTCCAGGAAGGGAAGATGTGATCATGTCTCTTGCTCCCAGGAGCCAGAATGCACTGACTGTCTGCAGAGTCTTCTGCTGGCTCCAGCTTTGGGTGGGTGGAGAACACTGTAACAGCCCAGGGTTAGTATGGGACTGCTCTCCTTGAATGGCTTCACCACTGATGGTTATGACTGACTCAAAATCTGAAGAGGTTGTATCATAATTATGAATTTTACTAAACCAGCTATTGTGTGATTTCTGAGCCTGATTAGATTGGGATCTGGATCTTCTCCAGCTAAACTGAAATTCTCAACTACCCAACCTGGCTAGGTAATTATTTCTTTTTGGTTTCTACTGGGTTAAATCAAATGCATTAATTTGGTCCCATTTCCTTATGGGACCAAACACCATGCATGGTTTTGCTGGGTTGTGTCCAGTTGCTGTGGCTCACAGACCAGTGTAGGAATACCTGGTTTCTACCGACTCACATTGGCACTGTAAGGCTGAGCCTAGCAAAATGGACAGGAACAAACTGAGAAATAAAGGCACTTCTGCTGAAATACCACACTCAGCAAAAGAAAAGACCACAGCACATGCAAGATGCTACTTCCCATGACAGGTTCTGATAGGATCAGACCTTTATCCTCCTGTCTCCAGTCCTTTTCTCCATGTTAAAAATTTCACTGACAGGAGAGGAGGGGCTTTGTGTGCTCAAGATCTTACTTAACTAGCTGTTACCAGGGTATTTGCAGGGTTCATGAACTCTCTTCCTGTACATCACTGCTCTGAGAGGAGGCTGTTTGCTTTCTCATAAAATTCTGTGCCACTTAAGAAGAAAAATCCTGTGTTTTGGGGATGATGCACACTTCATAAGAAAGAAACCTTGTGCTGTTATCAATATTAACTTAGGAGGGACACACAGTAATTGTTGCATCCCATACAAATAATGCCACTATCTTAATCTCAGCTAAAACGTTAGCAGGCAGATGCAGACAGCATGTGTACCTCCCTGTAGCAACCTGCACAGCTTGGAGCTCCTCAGAGCCTCCCAAGAATCCGTCAGAGGATCCCTTTGCTGTTGTGTTTGCAGCCGACGCGTACCCCCGACAGCGCACACTTGCTTTTTTCCCCCTTCTGACACATGTATTTGTTATAACACCTTGGGAAGAAAAAGGGTGCTGCCTTTGCAAAGTTAGATAACTGGCCCAGTTCTTTGCTGCCGGATTGGCTGGGAGAGGCCCTGTAAAACCACGCTGGCCAGGCGCCCGGCCCAGCCCTGCAAGGCTGCAAGCTATTTCCACAATTGGCCACTTCAGAGTAGGAGAGGGGGAGGTGAAGACAGCCGGGCAAGCTGCATCTCCGCCAGGCTGCTTCCCTTCCTCCTTGTTTTTTCTCAGCCAGAGTAGTTCAGCAAACCCACTCCGGGTGTCTCCGAGCCTGTCTCGCAACGCCCAGGAGAGTGGGGTGTAACGTTGGTGGCCAGGCACCTGGCCCTCCCTTAGCCCTGCTGGCACAGTCCCAGGACAGGACATGTCAAGCTGCAACACCCCTGGGGGCCCTACTGCCCTGGACTTTCCGGAAGTCCTGAAGTCCCTACTGGAGTATTCCTTGCCCTGGACCAACAAGATGACAGGTAGGATTGAGGAAATATATGCTGGGGTTTCTGTTTTGATTTCTCCTTCCCCTCTTTCACTTGTAAGGTGAGAAAGGGGCAGATCTTGTTTGCTGCAAGCCCTTCCAAGGGTGTGTTTCCCCAAAGTGTCCAAGTCAGACAGGGAGTTCTGGCACTGTGTATGTTGTGCAGCTAGGAGGAAAAGCGGCAGTAATGGATTGATTACAAAATCAGTCAAGAGTGCTGAGCTCCTGATCCTTTTAATCTCTGTGCTCAGCTACTTCTTGGAAACCCTCAAAGATTCGTGCATGGAAAAGGCTTGGGCACAAATCTTCATGCTCACATAGAAGCGACTTCCAGGATTGCCATTTATTGTTGTCCTATGGTTAATGGTTGTATGGTTAATAACCACTAAGCCTCCAGACACTGCCTCTTCCCAGGCTCAGACTGTCCAGAGAGCCCAGCCTACACGGGGCAGGCTGACTCTGTGCAAACTTTGTTTGATGCTGCGGTTGTTTATCAGTGAAAAGCTGGGGTAGAGAACACAATAAATGCTGCATTTTCTTTGCAAGAGCACTTCTGTACTCCTAGGCTTTCCCACTCTCTGTGCAGCATCCCAGAAAACAAATGGAAAGGACCCTGGAGGTTATTTAGTTTAGGCTTTTGCTGCACTGACCGCTTCTCTAATGCTGGGTCTGCTCCAAGCACCCATCACGCAACTTGAGTACTCTCTGGTTTTGGATAGGATGCTACACACCCTTGAGAAGCTGCTTTTTGGTTGTTGTGTTTTAATGTTTGCCACTGAGTGCTGGGGACATGTGTGGGAACACCTCAGCTCAACAAGCCTATGTCTGGGCATGAGTGAGTTGAACTTACAGAAACAAACATGCACAGAGCTCACTCTTCTCTAGGGAGTTGCTACCAGGACATGCAAGCAGCTCTGCAGTCTTGAGGGCAGCAGGACCCAGGAGCAGAAAAGCCAGACACAGTGTGGAGAGGGACCCTGCTCTTGCTCCAGGGTCAATGGGAGAAAAGGCTGCTGCTGTTACAGTAATGTGTTTGTTTCAGGAAAGGCAGCTGCCTACACCTGCTGTAATACAGTGAGCCCTATGGCACATGCACAGCTCCCTGTGGGAAAGGGAAATAGGGAAAGGGGAACTGCCCTACCCCCTAAGGGGCTCATTTTGTCACACTGCTCTGCTGCAGCCTCTTGTGAGCTCTCTCTCTTCTTTGCTAAGACTGCCCACTAACAGGTGTGTTTACATACCACACCATATGAAGTCCCACTGTTTGTGTGGACCAGGGCATGTTTCCTGAGCTGACTGTACCCAGGTAGAAAGTGGAATTGTCTGGGAGGAGGTGGTAACAGCCAAGGGCCACTCATGTGGTGCAGAGCTTTGCTGTGGCTAAGCTGAGTTTGGCTGCTTTTCTGGGATCTCTGCTCTCCACAGCCAAGTGGATTCAATTAATCCAAGGGAGGAGTCCTGGCAAGACCTATCTGTTTGGAGTAGGGTGTAGAGGAGAGATCAATGATTTGAAGAGAGAATAATTTAGCCTTAACCCAATGCGACTTATTTGGCAGCTGAGAGTGCTGTTTTGTGGCAGCTTTCTTCCTCAGCTCCAGGACCACCCTGCCTCTCTGCATCACTTCCCATAGTCCTCAGAACTGTCTTTATTATGCTGCCTCCCTCTCCAGGCCAGCATTCCCATCACGGCCCTTTTCCCACAGAGCTCAGTTCTCTCCTCCTGAGTCTCCATATTTAGACAGCACTCATCTGGATTTGCTGTCTCTCAGGCCTTTCTCTGAAATTCTCTATTCTGCTATTCAAACCTCCCAGTGGGGCTTGCTGTACATCTCCCCCTCACACCCTGTCCCCAGCAGTGAGCTGCTTGTCGCTTGCCTCCCTCCCTGCTGCACCCCAGAAACTGGGCTGTTCTGCATCATCTGTCCCTGACAAGACTCCCAGCAGTAACAGCCAAGGCCGCTGCATTCCTCTCCTCACATCTCATTGTCCTCCACTCTTCCTTCTCAGCCGCAGAAAGAAAATGTAAAAATCCCAGGCAGATCCCAGCTTAACCAAGAATGTACAGCTTGTGGTACAGTGCCTGATTTCTGTTGCCAATTGCTTGAGCACCTAATCCCCAGAGGCACTGAGGAAAAGCTATCAGGGCAGCCTCCCTCCTAGCTGGCAGGGCAGTGCTAATGCTGGAGCAGGGTGATGAAAAGGAACCCACAGGAATGCTCCTCAGGAACTCCCTCCCTCCTGCCTTCGGGAAGAGGAGCTAACACTGTATAGTCTAGACGCTCTCCAAGTAAAGTCACAACTCATGGTGGTGCAGAACAAACCTTAGCACAGTAGAGCACGGGTGGAAATGTGCTGGATGAAGAACATGGTCAAACTAAAGGGAAAAGCCCTGGCGTAAAAGCTGCTGAGTGGTTTTAATAACCTCCCTTCAAACAGACATTACCCAGCAAAACGGCTGCCATTGAGCTCTGCAGGGGTGATGTGCACAGACCCTGTTCCTTGAAAGAGTGTTGTACAGTATTGAGGCACAGCATCATCCTTGGGGGCCACCAGCGTTGACAACAAGGGAACAACGTGACCATGAGAGCCATAACTGAATGGGAAGCCTGCAGCCTGGCCCACTTTGGCTGCGTCCACTTGCCTAAAAGCTGCTCCTTTGTGACCTCACTTGGTTGCGTTCTCTATCTTCGGCCTATCAGTAGCTGTTTCCTAGACAAAAGCACCACTGCGGGCTTGCTGCCCCTTGTGTGTGTGCTGCCTCTGTCGTGTGTGGTCTGACATCTGTGTCTCATTACCCTGTGTGAAATGGCATCTCCCTTTCACACATGTGCCTTTTCTTCCTGCCAGCTGAGCTTGGCAAGGCGGAGGGGGTCCATGGAGGGCATGTAGCAGCCCTGGAGCATGTTGGGCAGCAGAGCATGACCTGTTCTGTCTGCTTCTTGCAACTGGATTTATCAGCCTCGATAAATGATGCATTAACCTGTGCTGTTCCAGCCTGTATTAACAGGGTGTCCTTTTCCAAGCTTCCCGCTGGGCAGCATGTGTGCAGGAGCTGCATCGGGAGTCCCACCCGTTCCCTGCGAAGGAGGGAGCAGATTGGGCCTCCCAGCCTACGCAAGAGAAGTAGTTGCTGGGTAGGGCAGCTCCACATCTGCCTAGGTTGGATGGAGATGTCCCCGGTCCTCATCGCAGTAAGAATGGATGAAAACACCTACCCAGTGTGACTTCAAATCAATTCCTTTTCCTGGGGCATGTGGGGAAGAGTTCAGACGTAATTTTTTTTGTCACAGAGACCATCAGGGTTTATTAGTAAGGGTCAGGTATAATCGTGCCTTGCCACTTAAATTAAATGTCTGAGGTTTGTGGCAGGGAGGCTGAATCCAGAACTCAAGTGCCTACCTGAGAGGAAGATGTCTTTTTTTCTGCTGGCACGTACGGGGATGCCTCTGCTCTGGCTCCCGCGGCTCTGCTGGAAGCAGAGGGGCCGATCCCAGGGGAGCACACCCTTCCCTTTCCCGGCTCGCAGCATTGTATGGTAGGTTCGCTGCAGCCCATCCTGCCGAGGCAAGAGCAGCCACTGCTAACAGGAGAAGCCTGTGGCTGCAGCACATGCCACTTCTACGAATTTATCCATTCTGCGGGAGATGCTCCTCAGTATCCGTCTGTGCTCTCGGGAACGAACTTGGCAATATTTGCTCCCTTCGTGTGTTCAGAAGCTTAAATCCCAGCACGGCATCCCTGCTGCTAGAGCAAGGGAGCCGCTTGGAGAATCATAAGGATTTCTTGTGACTATAATTTGGAAAGGCGGCCTTTCCTCCCTTCCCCCAGCAGCCCGGCCATGCGAGCACCGCAGTGAAGTTTGTCTCCCTGCCTATGTTATATAGGGCATGCCGCTGCGGGCATCGTGTGGGACGGAGGGAGATTAAATCCAGGGCACGCGGGAAAGGTGATTTCGGGATCCTAAACGAGGATATGCAAGGACGGGCCAGAGCGCTGGCGCCCGGGCAGATCGGGGAGGGGGTTCGCAGGCGTCGCGCAGCCGGGACGGCCCTCACGGACCCCCCGCCGGTCGCGGCCGCCTCAAGCACTGCC